>CM019162.1:24499523-24681167 GCA_009733165.1 Naja naja
CGGAAGCCCCTCCTCTTCTGACGGTGGGCTGGGGGCTTCGGCTGCAGGGCGCTGGAGGCGTTTCCTTGTCCCTTCTCTCTGCCAGGATGCCAGCCTCTCGGAGTGCCACATGGACATCGACCACAGTTCCAGCGCCATCTTCGACGACATGGAGAAGAACGATTTCTCGGTAGGGGCTGGCCGGGCACCTCGGCCGGTCTTTGGGGAGCCCACAGTGCTGGTGGTGTGGCAGTGGCCGCCTTCGTTCCCTCTCCACCGCTCTCCAGATGCCCACCAGTGCCCTGCCTGGGGGGAAAGGAGGCCCAGTCTCCTCTGCCTGGGGCCCCAAGGGGCGGTAGAAGCCATGCAGAGAGAGAGAGGCAGAAGCTCTCGGTGGAGGGGGCTCCTGACCGGCCTGCTGGGGGGGAGGGCTGCCTTCGGGGGGGGGCATCGTCTTCCCTGCCAAGAAGCAGAGTCCACTCACCTCTCTGCCTTCCGCCCCACCAGATGTTCTCTCCTTCCATGCACTGTGAGTCCAAAGCCAGCCCCTCCCCGGAGAAAGTGGACCCTGAGAAGGACCGGGGGGCAGATGGGACGTTGGCAGCCCTCTACGACCAGCCTCGGCACATCCAGTACTGCACACATTTCCCCATTCCCCAGGTAAGAGCTGGCCAGCAGGCCATGGGGGAGAGCTGCCGTTTTCTGGGGGTGCAGGGCGGGAAGGGGCCTCCCCTCTGAAAGGAAGAAGGGCCCCCAGGTGGGGCTGGCTGGAGAACCTCCCCATGGACGACCGCAGCTGGACCTGCTCTTCCCCTCCTTCCCAGGAGGAGTCGAGCAGCCACGAGTGCAACCAGCGCCTGGTGGTCCTTTTTGGAGTGGGGAAGCAGCGCGACGAGGCCCGCCACGCCATCAAAAGGATCAGCAAAGACATCTTGAAGGTGCTCAACAGGAAAAGTACGGCGGAGACAGGTCGGTGGGGCCACTCAGGCCAAAGGGCTGGGAGGAAGCCACTGGGACCCGCCGAGGTCATCACCACGTGCCTCCCCTGGGCAGGAGGAGAGGAAGGGCAGAAAAGGAAGAGGAACAAGCCAGAGGCCTTCCCAACTGCAGAGGACATCTTTGCCAAGTTCCAGCATCTTTCCCATTTTGACCAGCACCTCGTCACCTCTCAGGTACCTCCCTCCAGCCGGGTCAGAGGCTGAGAGGGTGCAGCAGTGGGGGGAGGGAGGGAGGGAGGGGGCTGCACTTTGGGCTCTGGAGACCGCGAGGTAGTGGGACTGCCAGGCACCACGCTTCTCCTCCTCCTTCAGGTATCTCGCAACGTTTTGGAGCAAATCACCAGCTTTGCCTTAGGGATGTCCTACCACCTTCCTCTGGTGCAGCACATCCAGTTCATCTTCGACCTGATGGAGTATTCGCTCAACATCAGTGGGCTCATCGACTTCGCCATCCAGGTGGGTTGCCAGAACTGCCCCCCCCATGCCCCCTTGGTGAGGGTCCTGCCCTGGGCTCGCTCGGGGGAGAGAGAGAGAGAGCTGCCCCTGGCCAGTTGGGTTGTGAGATCCCATTGGAAGCCCATCGCTGGGCTGAAATGCTCACCCAAAGGCCCCCTGAATCGCCAAGCACAGAAGGGCACCAGCGGCAGGCGACTGCAGGCAGGGCGTGCAAGGAACGTGCACACCCACCACTTGCCCTTCCGCTGCTTTTGTGTGAAGTGCAAGAGCTCCTTTTCAAAGCGCTCGGCCCAAACCTCACAATGTGAAACTTGGGTGCCAAGGGCTGCAGCAGGACTTGCTCCCCTCCTCTTGGCTCCCCCCAAACACAGCCTTCCCTCCAACCTGCCCCTCGAGCCCTCCCACCCCAAGTGGGGCTGGAGGATACCTGCGAGCTGATCCGTCCCTCTCCCCTCTCCGACGGATCCTGGGTGGCTGCTTAGCTGCTGAACGAGTTGAGCGTGGTGGAGGCCGAGTTGCTGCTCAAGTCCTCTGACCTGGTGGGCAGCTACACCACCAGCCTGTGCCTGTGCATTGTGGCCGTCCTGCGGCACTACCACTCCTGCCTTATCCTCAACCAGGACCAGATGGCCCAGGTCTTCGAAGGGTGAGCTCTGCGCACAACGCCTCGCCTGCAGGCTTTAGGGGAGGCTGCCAGCCCTCCTTGACCAGCTCCCTTGGGGGAGGGGGCTTGGGGGAGGGGCAGGGGCTGCTCAGCCCGCTCCCCACCCCACCCCCCAGCGTTCTGCCACGTGCCTCTCTCCTCTGTCCCAGGCTGTGCGGGGTGGTGAAGCACGGCATGAACCGCTCGGATGGCTCTTCGGCCGAGCGCTGCATCCTGGCCTACCTCTACGATCTGTACACGTCCTGCAGCCACCTCAAGAGTAAATTTGGGGAGCTCTTCAGGTCAGTGCCCTGCCCCGCCTGCAGCCCTCCGGCCAGCCTCTTCTGGCCCAGGCCTGCTGGCCTCTCCACCTGAGGAGCCTCTTAGCTGCCCAGGCCTCACCTCCTGCTTCCCCCACAGCGACTTCTGCTCCAAGGTGAAGAACACCATCTACTGCAATGTGGAGCCCTCGGACTCCAACATGCTGTGGGAGCCCTTGTTCATGATTGACACCATCGAGAACCCCTCGGCCCACAACTTCACCTACACCAACCTGGGCAAGAGCCTGGCAGACAACCCAGCCAACCGCTACAGCTTCGTCTGCAATGCCCTGATGCACGTCTGCGTGGGGCACCACGACCCCGACCGGTGAGGCTGGCCCTCCGTCCTTCTCCCCAAGCCAGGCTTCGGGGGGCAGAGCCTGGGTTCCCCCTCCTGTTGCTTTCAGCTTGATTCACTGAGCTAGCCAGACTGCGGGGCCATTCGGCTTTATGGCTCCTTCTGCCTCTTGCCCCGTTTCAAAGAGGGCTTCAAAGAGGGGGCTTCGTGCCCACCTCCAGGCTGGCTGGGCGAGGCTCCTGGCTAATAGCCTGAGGAAGGCAGCCAGGCCCTCACCGGCCCTTGCTCTCCCGCCCAGGGTCAACGACATTGCCATCCTGTGTGCAGAGCTGACCGGCTACTGCAAGCTGCTGAGTGCCGAGTGGCTGGGGGTGCTGAAGGCCCTGTGCTGCTCCTCCAACAACGGGACGTGCGGCTTCAACGACCTCCTCTGCAATGTGGACGTAAGGGCAGGACGGGGTGGGTGGGTTTGCAGAGCGGGCATGACATTGAGGAGGACCCGCTGGCGAAGAGGCCTGCGTGTGTTTGGAGGGCGCGCTCTGGGCTCGGCTGCAAATCCTGCTGGTGCCACACTGGCCGCATCCCCAGGAGCCAGGGGGCGGTAACTTTGAACTCCTCTGGCCTTGGTGCTTGGCTTTGCTCAGGGCGTGATCCTCCTCTGGTTCCGGAACACAGAACCCGACCTCACTGCCTGGGCTGATGCTCTCCTCCACCCCAATGCTTCAGGGATGTGGCTTAAGATGTGGTTGGGAATATTTGCCCAGCACTGGGGGTCGGGACAGTGCTGAAGGGAGGTGGGCATAGAGGTGGCCTCAGCTGAGCTCCTTCCTCCTGGCCTGCAGGTGAGCGACCTGTCCTTCCACGACTCCCTGGCAACCTTTGTGGCCATCCTCATCGCCCGCCAGTGCCTGCTTCTGGAGGATCTGATCCGCTGCGCTGCCATTCCCTCCCTCCTCAATGCTGGTGAGTGTCCGGTTGGGACACCGTCTGAGGGAGTCTGGGAAAGAGGCCCGGCCTGGAGGGGGGCCTGGCCGCTGACCGGCCCGCCTGCCCTTCTCGTTGCAGCCTGCAGTGAACAGGACTCGGAGCCTGGGGCCCGCCTGACCTGTCGAATTTTGCTGCACCTCTTCAAGACCCCCCAGCTGAATCCCTGCCAGCAGGACAGCAGTAAGCCATTTTGGGCCTGGGCTCTCCCACCATTGACTGGGCTGCCTTCCGTGTGTTGGTCAGTCCAGGGCTGAAAGTGTGGGCTCTCCACAGGTAAGCCCTGGGTGGGCATCCGCTCGTCCTGTGACAGGCACCTGCTGGCTGCTTCCCAGAATCGCATTGTGGACGGGGCCGTCTTCGCGGTGCTGAAAGCTGTCTTTGTCCTGGGTACGTGCTTAGACACAGCTGGGTGCGGGGAGTGGGTGTGGGGGGGCTGAGTCAGGCCACTGGATTAGTCCCCACTCCCGGTTGCAGGGGATGCAGAACTGAAGGGTTCTGGCTTTTCCCACCCGGGAGGGGTGGATGACCTCCTGGACGACGACAAGAAGCCGGCCAGCCGGATGGTTTCAATTGAGACGGCCAGCCTGGATGTTTACGCCAAGTACGTCCTCAGGAGCATCTGCCAGCAGGTGAGACCACCGTCCCTCATGGCGGAAACGTGTTACCAACCGTTGGCCTTGCTTGCCCTGGGATCAGAGGGCAGCGCAGCTGGCCGGGTGCTAAGCCCCATTGAGGCCCAGGTGTGCGCCTGGGTCCTGGGGCCTCAGAAGGCAGGAAGGCTCGCTGCAGCTGGCTGGCAGAGCCGGAGGCCCCCAGGGTCACTGCCACGCCCCTCCCCCTCTGCCCACAGGAATGGGTGGGCGAGCGATGCCTGAAATCATTGTGCGAGGACAGCAACGACCTGCAGGACCCCGTCCTGAGCAGCACCCAGGCCCAGCGGCTGATGCAGCTGATCTGCTACCCTCATCGGCTGCTCGACAACGAGGAGGGCGAGAACCCCCAACGGCAGAGGATCAAGCGCATTTTGCAGGTTTCTGGCGGGGCAGGGGGGGCATCAGCCAGGGGGATGGCGCTCCTTGGCATGAGCCGGGGGAGCAGGGAGGGAACAGGGGGATGGGCTCTCTTCAGGATGCGCAGGGGCAAGGGGTTGTCTGGCTCTTTTCAGGAGGGCAAGAAGCCAGCGGGTGGGTGGGTGGCTGGGCCCCTCAGCAGGGCCTTCCCCGTGACAGATGCCTCCGCCGGCCTCCCTTGCAGAACCTGGACCAGTGGACGATGCGCCAGTCACTGCTGGAACTGCAGCTCATGATCAAGCAGACGGCCAGCAATGTAAGGACTTGGGGCTGAGGTCCCTGGGGGAGGCTGGGAGGGCAGAGGGAGCTCGTTCCTCTTGCCAGGGGCTTCAGGGTTTCACCCCTACCTCCCACTCCTCACCCTCCTGCAGCAGGAGATGAATTCCCTCCTGGAGAACATTGCCAAGGCCACCATTGAAGTCTTCCAGCAGTCGGCCGAGACCAACGGCATCGTCAGCCTGGGCAGCTGCCCCAACCTCATGCCGGCCAACCCCAAAGCCAAGCCTGTCCTCAGGTCAGCAGAGGGTGGGGCAGGTGGGGCAGGGGCGGGGCGGGAGGCCGGGCCAGCCTGACTCTGCCTTTTGCCTGCCCAGCTCCTTGGAACGGTCCGGCGTGTGGCTGGTGGCGCCCCTCATTGCCAAGCTCCCCACCTCCGTGCAGGGCTACGTGCTGAAGGCAGCGGGGGATGAGCTGGAGAAGGGGCAGCACCTGGGCTCCTCTTCCCGCAAGGAGAGGGACCGGCAGAAGCAGAAGAGGTGAGGGGGCTGGAGTTGGGGGGGGGGAGCCCCTGTGAGCCCGACCCAACCTCTGCCCTTGCCTGCAGCATGACCCTGCTGAGCCAGCAGCCCTTCCTGTCGCTGGTGCTCACCTGCCTGAAGGGCCAGGACGAGCAGCGGGAGGGCCTCCTGACCTCCTTGTACAGCCAAGTCCAGCAGGTAAGGGGAGCAACCCCAGGGGGCTCCTGGCCGCGTTTCCTCAGGGGGGGCCCTTCCCTTTCCCAGCCGCTTCTGCCTGCTGAGGGAGCGCTCTTCGCTCGCAGATTGTGACCAACTGGCGGGAGGACCAGTACCAGGACGACTGCAAGGCCAAGCAGCTGATGCACGAGGCGCTGAAGCTGCGGCTGAACCTGGTGAGCTGTGGGGCCCAGAAGGGGCTCCCTTGCCTCCTGGGGGCTGCTCCCCAAACCTTGCGGGACAGACCTGGAGCTAATGGACAGGGCCTCTCTGGGCTCCCCTCGTCCCTCCCATAGAGGTTCCCTTTTTAGGGAGCCCCCTGTCCAGTACGGTGAAGGCTGCCTTAGAAGGGGGAAGACCCCCCCCCGCTTTCTCTGCCCCTCCCCCCAGCCTTCTTGTGGGGAGGGAACTCACGTGGTCCTTCCTGCCAGGTGGGGGGCATGTTCGACACGGTGCAGCGTAGCACCCAGCAGACCACGGAGTGGGCAGTGCTTCTCCTGGACATCATCAGCAGTGGCACGGTGGACATGCAGTCTAACAAGTGAGCCTTTCCCTCCCCTGGGACCCCCCCTCCTGGCCCCCCAGCAGCTCCATTGGGGCACAGGATTCCTGCTCCTTTGAAGCCCCCCCCCACGTAAAGAGCCCTATCATGGCGGGACAGGGGAGGGGTTTCCCTGGCTGGGCCACTGCGGCTGGTGCCGCCCCCCCTCGCTGACCGCCCTTCCCCTCCGGCCCTGATCTTCCAGCGAGCTCTTCACCACCGTCCTGGACATGCTGAGCGTCCTGATCAATGGCACTCTGGCCGCCGACATGTCCAGCATCTCGCAAGGCAGCATGGAGGAGAACAAGCGGGCCTACATGAACCTGGTCAAGAAGCTGCGGGTAAACCTGAGCGCCCCCCCCCTCCCGGAGGGAAGGGCTGCCCTGGCGCTCTGCTGCTTACCCGCCTTCTGCTCTTCCCCTGGGCGGAGCTCTGAATGTGCCTGAGGGCAGCAGGAGGGAGGGGCCCCTGCCCAGAGCCCCGGGATCAAGGGGGGTGGCTGGGGGGGGGCAGCTCCCTTAGGGCAGCCCCAGAGGCAAGCAGGGCCCTGCCCGGCCCTCCCTGGAACGGCTTCCCCCTCTGCAGAAGGAGCTGGGCGACCGGCAGTCGGAGAGCCTGGAGAAGGTGCGCCAGCTGCTGCCCCTGCCCAAGCAGACGCGGGACGTGATCACCTGCGAGCCGCAGGGCTCCCTCATCGACACCAAAGGCAACAAGATCGCCGGCTTCGACTCCATTTTCAAGAAGGAGGCAAGTGGCTCTCTGGACCTCCGGCCGGGCCCCTCTGGCCACTGGGCGGTGGGGCTGGCTGAGGGAGGAGGGCCCAGCGCCCCCGGCCCAGTTGCCACGGCTGTCCTCCCTCCCCCCAGGGCCTGCAGGTCTCCACCAAGCAGAGGATCTCCCCCTGGGACCTCTTCGAGGGCCTCAAGCACTCGGCCCCGCTCTCCTGGGGCTGGTTCGGGACGGTGCGGGTGGACCGCAAGGTTTCCCGCTTCGAAGAGCAGCAGCGGCTGCTCCTCTACCACACCCACCTGAAGCCCAAGCCCCGCAGCTACTACCTGGAGCCCCTGCCCCTGCCCCCCGAGGAGGAGGAGCCCCCCACCCCAGTGGCCCTGGAGCCAGAGAAGAAGGTAGTGGAGCCGGCCAAGGCAGAGAAGGCCACTGCCAACGCCGGCAGCTCTGCGGCAGAGCCCAAGAACAAGAACAAGACCAAGACCAAGAAACGGGCCCAGCCTGCCAGCAAGAGTGAGGTGAGTGTGTGTGTGTGTGTGTGTGTGTGTGTGTGTGTGGCTGGACGGCCTGCCTTCTCACGGCCTTTGCCACTCCCTCCTCCCCCCCACAGGAATACCCGATGAACGCAGTCCGGGGCGTCTCCTATGGGGCCGGCATCCCCACCGACCTCCTGCATCACCAGCCGGGGAACTCCATGTCTCGCCTGGCCTATGGGCAGCCTCCGGTGGGCCTCTATGCCCAAAACCAGCCCCTCCCAGCAGGTCAGTCAAGGTTCAGCCTCCCTTCGGGGGAGGGAGCCCTCTGCCTTCTCCTTGAGCCTGGAGGTTGGCAGCTTCCCCAGAAAAGCCAGGACCAGGAGCCCAGCAGAGGGTCAGCGGAGCTTCCTGTCGGGCTGCCCCCAGCCTCCCTCGGGGCTGCTGCCTGGGGCAGAGCTGTGGGGCCCTGGCCTCTTCCCTCCGGAGGCGCCCAGCAGAGACCGGCTGCTTCTCCTTGCAGGCGGCCCTCGCTTGGACACGTCGTACCGGCCGGTGCGCATGCCCATTGGCAAGCTGGTGCCCAACCGGCTCCCCTACACGGGGGTCTTGCCCGCTGGCATGGGCATGCTGGGCATGGACCCTTCCTACAAGTCAGCCGTCTATAGGCAGCAGCCGCCGCCGCCTCCTGTGCCCGGGGGGCAGCTCCTGCGCCAGCAACTGCAGGCCAAACTGGTAAGCTCCCGGGGGGGTGGGTGCAGAGATCGGGTCGCCCGAGAGGGTCTCCTGTGGGCGGCTGCGTTAGGGAGGCCTCTGTGGGGCAGCCTCCAGCCCTTCCAGAAGGCGGACGCAGCCTGGTCTTTACCGCTCCGCTTCCCGGTCAGCACGAGGGCCAGGAGGCAAAACCTGTGCACCCCAGCCGCTCGGGCCATGCCTGTCTCTTCCTTCCCTCCCAGCAAGGCCAGGGGATCCTGGGGCAACCGCCAGTGCGCCAGATGCCTCCTGCTCAAGCCTACGGAACCGGGCAGCCCTCGCAGGTGAGCCCTGCTGGCCAAGGCTTTGAGGTGGGAGGCGAGTGGGAAAGGGAGCTGCAGCCCTCGGCCTCTTCCTCCACGCAGCGGCTGAGCAGTGACTCCCCTGCCCCTCCTGCCCTCTTCTCTCTGCAGGGCTACACCCCCTATGGGGTGCCCCACCTCGGCCTTCAGCAGCACCCCTCCCAGGCCAGCGCCATGGTGCCCGCGACCTATCCCGGCCAGACCTACCAGAACAGCCACCCCAGTGCCAACCCCGCTTTCATCGATGCCGTCCGGTCCATGCAGAGGCCCAGCGGATACGTGCACCAGCAGGCCCCAGCCTACGGGCACGCCCTCAGTGCCGCCCAGAGGTACCCAGGGGGCCGCATCCCCCTCCCCGATCCAGCCGAGGCTCTGCCAGGCAGCTGGCTCTGGCCCCGGGCTGCTCTCTGAGGCACCATCTCTGCCCCACACCCCACGCTCCAGGTTCCCCCACCAGCCGATGCAGCAGCCGGCCATGATGGGCAGCATCAACCACCTGAGCACGCAAGGGGTTCCCGCGGGGGGCCGGCCCAGCCAGCTCCTGCCCGACCAGCAGCAGCAGCAGCAGCAGCAGCAGCAACAGCAGCAGCAGCAGCAGCAGCAGCAGCAGCAATACCTGAGGCAGCAACAGCAGCAGCTGCTCCGGGTGAGCAGCCAGGGATCCCGGCAAGCGCCTGCCCTCTGCTTGTGGGGGGACACTTGACTTGGGGCTCAAGCAAGCCCTGGCAGCAGAAGTCGGCGGGGGGATGCAAAAGGGGAGGGGTCCAAATGAGGGGAGGTGCTTGTCCAGGGCTGCCTGGCCTGAAGGAGCTGAGCCTCCCTTCGCCCTCCCAGGGGCTCCTGGCTAAGTGTCTGTCTCCCTCCTCCCTCCTTTTTTCCCTGCAGCAGCAGCAGCAGCAGCAGCAGCCCCACAGCCGCCCCAGCAGCCGGCAGCGCCCCAGCAGCCGCCCCCGGTGCCCCCCGTCCCTCAGCCCCAAGCCCAGGGCCAGCCGCCAGGACTGGGGATGCAAGGCCTGACTCCCCAGCAGCCCCTGGTAAGTCGGGCCCTCTCCCTGGGGCGGCCGCGGGGCTCCCCACCCCCATAGCCCCCGTGACGCCTCCCCCTCTGTGCAGTTCCAGCGGCAGGGCCTCCAGCAGACGCAGCAGCAGCAGCAGACGGCCGCCTTGGTCCGGCAGCTCCAGCAGCAGCTCTCCAGTAAGGCCAGGCCCCCCTTAGGGGAAGGGAGCGGGGTGCTCCCCTTCTCGCCTCCCTGAACTGGGAGGTCCCCAACGAGAGCGGAAGGCGAGGGAGGGGGAATCCAGGGGGCCTTGAGGCTCCGGCGGAGCAGGCTGCCTTTGGCTCCTTTGGGAGGCTGCAGCAGCTCCGTGGAAGTGGCCGAGGCTCTGGCGCCTGTGAGCCGGGGGAGAAAGGGGCCGCTCCCGGGGTGGCTTGTCCCCCCCACCCCGCCCACCTGCCATGGGCCCAGGCCGTTTGGCTAGATGGGGCTGCAGGGAGGCACGGCAGAGGCCCAGGGCTGCGCTTGAGCTGGTCGTGCGCCGGGGAGTTTGTGGGCTGCGAGGCTGCGCCTGCCACATGGCTGGGTCATGGGCACCTCCTGCGCAGGGCGTTCCTGACGCCGTGTCCCCCTCCTCCTCCCAAACGCAGCCAGCTCCTGCCCCAAACGCCTCCTTCCTCCCCTCCCTTCCCAGCATCTAACTCTGGAGTTTCCCCACACAGACACGCAGCCCCAGCAGAGCAGCAACCCCTTCGGACGGTATTGAGCCCCACGAGAGAAGCAGCAGCAGCTCCACGGCAGACTTGGAAGGGCCACTCTTCAGGGCCGGGGGGAGAACAGGCCCCCCACCCGTGGGTCTGGCTCTGCAGCCAGCAGCAACCCCCCCCCATCCTTGGCCAGGAGTGTTTTATCACTCCAAATGAGTGTTTTTAATCTCCACTTTCTACCAGTGTTTCCGAATCCTGTGTGATTGCTAGAGTCTCCCGCCCCACTTTGATTTCAGCTTTTAATAAGTTTTTAGTATTTTTGTTAAAATAATGACAAAAAAACAACTTGTAAGATTTTATACTTTATTTATACCAGATGAACCCTGTATCACAGACGTCCTGAACAGAAATACACAGAGCATACTTTCCAGAATGTGCCTTGGTTTTTCAGAATGGGGGAGGGGAGGTCTGGCTCTTCGTCTTTCCTGAGATCGGTTCTCCTAATTGGGGCTTGGGGCTGAAAGGGGGTGCAGCTGCCCCCCATCTCCTCTGGTCCCATGTGCCTGGGCTGTTAACGCGGGAGAACCCGGCCTTCTGCAGCTTGCGCAGGGAAGGCAGCCAGCCGTGCCCTTGTGGAGCCAAGTGGGGAGAAGACCAGGCAGCCCTTCTGCCCTCGGGCATCCCTGCCCAGGCGCCCGCCTTGGTCCAAGGAACCATTGGGCAGCAGTTGGGGCAAAATTGGCACCTGGGGGAGATGCCCTTGGAGTGTCTCTTCCCTTCTGATGTCCTCTTAGAAACATTGGTGGCCCTTCAGCCACACACCTGCTCACCCCGCCGCCCCCAGGCTCTTGGGTTTGGGGGTGCAAGAGATGCTGCCCTGCTGATTTAGTCACCCCACTTTGATCTGCTGGCTTTGACCTGATGGTTGGCCTGGGCTTAAGTGCCCCTCAGGCTCCGACAATTCACCATAGTCTGGCGCAACGCTGGGTGGCCCTGGGCAGCCGGTTTTGCACAGAAGGGGCAGCAGCACGGAGGCTGATTCCCCCACTCAGGAGATTGGGGGAGGGGTCTTGGCAGAACTGTTACTAGAGCTGAGGGGCAGCCCTTCTGCCGAAGTCCATCCTCCTCAGCTTTACCCCGGAGCCCTCTGTGGGGTAGTTCAAGGTCTGCATCCTGTGCAGTGTGGCTGGTGGAGGCCTGGAAAGGACACGAGTCCCACCCATCCACCCACCCCGGGTCTCTTCTGGAAGGCTTCCTGCCTCTGTCCTGCCAGCAGCTCTTTCAGGGCCTGCAGGATCCAGGCCTGGTGTAAACGGGCACCTTTCCCTGAAGAAGCCTCCCTGTTTTTCCAGAGGCCAGGCCAGTCCTTCCAGATCCATCTTCCCAAGTTCATTCCTCGTAGAGCTTCTACCGCCCTCTTTGTAGGGGGTTCCTCTCTTTGCCTTTCTCCGAAGGAAACACGGGAGAATACTTGTCCTTGGCCTCTTCTGGGATGAAGGTTGGCAAGTCTCCATGTAACCCAGCCGGTTGCCACCACGGTCTTCCACACAGACAGGCTGCCTGGTGTCACGTGGTCCCTCTGAGCATCGCCTCTTCCTCCAATGGGTTCCTTTTTGTTGCAGAAGAATGTTTATGCACCACTTAATTGGAGCTGATTAACCCACAGAGGCTAATCTGGATTCCCGTAGCCCAGTGAATAATCAGCATTTAATGCTGCCCCCTTCTAGGCTAAAAGTCCCATGTTTGCTAATCCAGGCAAACTCACTGCAGCCGCCTCGGCTGCTCGGGCCCTAGAGGACAAAACCTCCTGGCTGTGGCTCTCCCAGCTCGGGAGACCAGCATCCTTGGGGAGCCACGTGGCCTGCTGCCCAATGAGGTCACGAATGTGGTGTCATTCTGGCTTTTACCAAATGCACACAGGGCTCCCTGAACTGTGTATAATTGCCAGTTCCAGTTTGGATTGCTCCCATGAGTAGGCAGACCTTTAAGGGTTGAACCATCGCAGACCTTCTGCCATAGGGAAGCCCTGAGTTGTGGCTGTGGGGCAGAGACATCCAAGGAATGGACGGAGAAGAGACGGGAGTCCTGCTGGGCACCAATTCCTTGCACTGCTGCCACTGTGTGATCCAACCCTCTTCTGAGGTCTGAGATGCCTTCCTGTGGCTTCTGGCCCCTTTGCCAGCAGTCTGGTTGTGACTGGGCACTGATTGCCTGGCACCCAAATGGTGCTTGGGATCTGGGAAGCTGCAGTCTCTCGGGGCACAGGGGCCCCACTCAGGGCCACAGTCATGGCAAATGCAAAGCGGGCCCTGGAAGGAACCTGCACAGAATATCCCTCTTCTTGGAATTAGTGGCGGAAAAGACGATCCCTGCCCAACCTTCCCCCGAAAGCGACCGTGTTGGGCTGTTGCAGCAGAAGCCCTGAAGAGGTTTGTGGTGGGTGTTTATTACAGCTTAGCTTCTGCCGTCCATTTCACTCCAGGCAGGAACAGTGGCGATGCATGGATCTGAGGAACAGGCCCCGATCCTTCGGAAATGCTCCAGGAGCTCCGGGGCACTCAGTGCCCCTTCCCCTTCCCCTGGGCCCTGGCATCAGGAAGAGAGCCAGGAGGCTGGGCACCAGTTTGAAGCCCAGCAAACAACGACAGAACCATTATTCCCTCAAACGGCTGTACATAATGCTCTGCGAATGCCAGCAAAGTCTCGCCCTCCCCAGAAGAGGTCTGGAGACGGGGCAGCAAAATTCGTGCACATTTTGATTCATTTCCCCTAATGTCCTACTTTCATGTTGTTAAGTGCAGACTGAGCCCCAAAGGCCTCAACCTGAAGGGATCTCACTCAAGCAAGCTGAACCCAACCAGCCTTGTCCTGAAGTGGCCGGTTGCTTGGCAAGCGTGAAGCACGCCATGCTCTTAAGCCAGCATTTTAAAAAGTGTAAGGAGGGCGATACGGCTAATATCCCCTCAACGGCTGGAGAGAAAAATCTGGGCGGGCTTCAAACCGCAAGTTCAAGAATGGATCCACATTTTTTTAAAATAAATTTTTTTTATTATTTTCCAAAGACAAACAAAACAAACAAACATAAAAACATAAACCAATAACAATTTCAAGTGTGTCGGTCGGTCACAAATCTCAGTGCCATCACCATCAATACTTTCTATTACATAGAAATATAACAGGCTGATATAAAATATAATGTTGATATATATAACCATTGGATGAAAGTATAACATAAACTTTAGATTAAAAATATATCTCGTATATATGATGAAATAAATAGTTTAATTGTACACAAGTAATAATTGATAAATACATAATGTTTTATTGATAATATGAGAAATTTTCTTTTTGATAAATTGTGAGTGATGAATATGAAAGGATGACACAAAGGATTTGTAACCAACTGACACACACTATGTATATATGGAAGATGGTTTTTATGTTTTGTATGTCATGTTTGTATGTTTGTATCAAAATAAAAAACTTTTATATAAAAAAAATACTTTCTATTACAGAAGAAAAAAAACTATACAATGCAAACAAAAAGTAACAGAAAAATGAAAGGTACAACCATCTATTTTCTATTTAGAAAGATCTCAAAAAACTTGTGCATTTTAATTCATACATTACCTAAATTATCTCCTCTATTGACCAATATCATTATTATTAACTCTCTGCAGTGTTATAATCTCTATATCATATTTTCATTCAACAATTTATCTCCATTATATCCATATATTACCAAGCTTTTTTATCTAACCATTGATAAAACATACTCCATATCTTGTAAAACTGTTTTTCTTTTTGATCTCTAATTTCAAATGTTAATCTGCTCATTTCTGCACAGTCCAAAATTTTCTTAATCACTTCCTCCTGCGCAGGTATCTTGTCAAGAATGGATCCACATTTGTGTGTGAATTTGAAAAAGGTCCGTTCGTGGTTGCATTTGCCAGACACTTTGGTTGTGGTCCGTGGAACTCTCTGCTAAAGGAAATCAGCAGCAGCTTCTTGACTTTTCCTGTACGGTATATTGCGAAGCATTTGTGGTTGACTGAGCTTTAGAGCCGAGTGGTAGAATTTTATGTTATTTAAGAATTTATCAACTGCTTTAATCAAGATTTAAATCTATTTTTATTATTTGCCATGAGGTTTTACATTATTGCTTTGAAACATGATGCTTTTATGACACTTGCAGCTATTGCTTGATAGCCAGGGCTATTAAACTGGCTACATAAGTAACTCAAGCAGGGATTTTGTTCCTTTCGTGTTTGGAGGCAATTTTCAGTCCTGGTAGCCTGCCCAACACTGGTGGATTTTGTCCAAGCGAAATTGCAGAACCTTAAACTCTGTCTTCTTAATTGGGCCACAGAACCCAGGAGGACTTTGTGTGCTTCACAGAGACCTGCCGTTTTTCTCATTCCTTCAGGAGAATGAAAAGCGCAGTAGAAGCTGTCCCATTAGGAAGGACACCTTAGGTGGCCCTTTTGTCACAGGCTCCGATCCTTTCAAAGCCCTGGCCCAGTTCCGTGGAATATGGAACATTTACCTCAGGTGGAGCGGATGGAAGCCATAGGTGGAAATGTGCATCTGCCCCACCCATTATTCATCGCCCCGATTGCTCTGACTGGCTTTGAAGATCTGGAAGGAGACCCAGAGCTCACAGTTTTCCCATCCACTAACCCAGCCTCTGCCTGACTTCCTGCCCATTCATCTGAGACTCTTTCTTAGCCTAGAGGACTAAATGTAGAAAGTCAGGGGCCCAGGCCCCTCTGGAGGACCAAGTCTCCAGAATCAGAGTGGCAGCCCCTTAGAATAAGAGCTATGGGTCAATTTCCTCTTTGAGACTATTGGGATCGGGGAGGCAGATCTGGCAAGCACTGCCTCAGTGAACCAGGGAGCACCTGCTGCTGAGAAGCAGCCATCTTTGGAGGGAACAATTAGCAGGGCTAAATTTAACCGAAGGAGCATCAGTCCCTATAGCATCAAACCCAAAGCAGTGCCACCATTTAATTTTTTAAAAGAGAAAATTCCATGAAAAGCAGGTCTCCTTAATGAGGAAATAATGTTTCTGGGGGAAACTGGCTCCTTGGATCTGGTGCCGAGGGTCAGAGTCTGGTCCGAAGGCTTCAGGAAGGAGAGGGAGGGGGAGTGAGCACACAGCACCTTGGAGAGCACCCTGGGCAGCTGGAAGCAGCCTCAGGCCCAGGGATCAGTTCCTCCTGGCCACTCTGCAAGGAAAGGGCTTGGAGATGCTATGCAAGGGGTTCCCCCCCCCCGCCTCCTTTGCTCCAGATTTCTTGGTAGGTCTGAAATAAAAGGCCAGATTTGTGCTCTGTTTGGTGTCTTTCCTTTGCTACATTCACACATGCACCAATCTGTCCCTATTTCTTAGAACAGGGTTTCTCAACCTTGCCAGCTTTAAGAGGAGCAGACGCCAACTCCCAGATGTCCCCACCAGCCCTGCCTTAGAGACCAACTCTCCCAACCAGAGCAGGTTCCAAGGCAGCGGTTGAAGGAGAGTTGGGTGCTTCTGGGTCGTGGGAACAAGCACCCCGGAAACCACAACCACAGGTGCTCTTGGGGGGGGGACCCAGAGAATGTGGAAGGACCAGGCAGATGGGCCTGGGAGTCATGTGCAGGAACTCTTGGGGGAGGGGGGCTGAGACCAGTGGTGACCAGTGGAGACCAGGGGGCCTGCTGCTGAGATCTAGGGCTCAGGTGGGGCCTCGGAAGGCAGGACCAGCAAGCAGCACATGGGGCACCTTGACCCACGACCCAGGACTGGCCCAGCTGGGCTGCTCTCTCCCAGCAGAGCCTGAGCAGGACCAGGTGCCCTGGGTTTCCTTGCCCATCAGACGGCTGCCCCCACAGCCCCTGCTGCACCGCCCTCTCTTTGGAAGCCTCTTCTGTGGACCAGGAAGGGGGGCAGCTGCTGCCCTGCCCCACCCCCTCCGGGGTACTCAAGTGTCCCTCCCCGCAACAAACTGCTCTACTTTCAACCCGCAAATCTCCCGGGGCAGCTTCTTGGCTGGGGGAGAGGAGCCCCGGTGCTTGACAAGGGGGAAGCGGGCCCCAAAGGCAGGAGGGCGGAGTGTGGCCCCTGCTGCTCCTTTGGTCGGGCATCCGCTGGCAGACCCTCCCTCCCGGGACCGGCCGGAGGAGGCCGTTTCGCGGGGCCGCGCAGGACCGCGCCGGCTCGCCATCCCCCCCGCCCCTGGGGGCTCTCGGGCTGCGGGTCCCAGGCGGCCGGGCTCCTGCTTGCGGCCTGCGGCGGGGGGCTTCCAGGCGCCTTCCCGCGAGGGGGTTGGGCGGGGATCCCAAAGACGCCCTTCCCGCGCCCTCCAGCCCCCGCGCCGCCAAGCACAGGCGAAGGGCCGCCTCGGGCCGGAGGAGGCTCCCTCCCGCGCCCCGGCCCCTCCTCGCCTCCCTCCCTCGCTCGCTCGCGCCGCCGCCGCCGCCCGCGTTCCCGCGCATTCTGGGAGCCTGGCGGCCGGGCGCGCGCGCGGGGCGGGGACTTCGGCGGAGCTGACGGCGGCCGTTGCAGGAGACCTTCCGCGCCCCCTCCCGCCGCCGCCTCCGCCGCCCCGGCTCCTCCCGCGCCGGCCCGGCATGGCTGCCACGGGACCGCCGCCGCCTTCGCCGCCGCCTTCGCCGCAACGGGAGCAGCAGCAGCAGCGCGTCGGCGGGTAAGCGCCCGGGAGGGGCGTCGGGGGAGGCGAAGGGCGAGAACGACGGGAGGGCGCGCGGCGTGGCCGGGGGGGGCAGGACACCCCTGCTCTTCCCCCTTCTCCCCCGCAGCTGCAGCAGCCGCCCCCGCGTCCCCCCCGATCGCCCGCCGGTCGAGGCGAGGATGGAGCAGGCGCGGAGGGGGGCTGGCGCTGCTGCGGCGACCGGGCTCCCGCGTTGCCATGGCGACGGTGCAGAAGAGGATGGCAGAAGAGCCCCTTTTGGGCGGAGGGGGGCGAGCGGGGGCGGAGGCTGCTTCCCCCCTCCCTCCCCGCCTGCCTCCCTGTGCGGCGGCTCCGGCTTCTTCTGCCCGCCCGGCCCTCCGCCCCCCGCGCCGCAGCCAAGGACGGGGCGCCCGAAGAGGGGACGCGCGAGCGGGGCGGCTGCTCCGGCGCCCTCCCCGGGCCGGGTGGGGCTGCTCCTCCTCCGCCTCCATGGGCAGCCTGGGCGGCGGGCACCGCCGAGGCTGCTTCGGGGCTGACTGAGAAGGAGAAGCCGATGGCGAGAGAGGATCGGGGTCCTCGGCCTGAATGGCGGGCGACCCCAAAAGCTTTTCCCGGCAATGGTCTTGTGGGAGGACGGGGAGGTGCCTCTGCTCGTCCCCCTGCCGGAGTTGTTGCGGGTCCAGGCCGGTGGGTGCCGGCGTGGCTGAGGTGCCTTGGACGGCAGCCTGTGCCCACCCAGCTGTCAGGAGCAAAGCCAGGGCTGCCCCCCCTCGCCTGGCCCCCTTTGGTCACTGAATAGCCCCAAATCCCGAGACCCTTCAGGACGGCTGGGGGGCAGCGTGAGGAAGGGGAGCCGTGGCCGGAGGATGGGGGATGGCCCTCCCCACCGGGGCCTCTGGCCGAGTCTGCCAGGAAGGGGCAGGCTGAGAACAGGTCCCTGCTGCTCTCCAGGCCATCTCAGCAGAAGGGCTAGTAACTTGTTCCTCTGCCTTTGGGGAAGAACAACCCTGAGGGGAAAGCAAGCCATGTTGAGCCTCTGCCCCCCCTTTCTTCCCCCTCCCTCCCCCTCCCTCCCCTTCCTTCCTTCCTTTTGGGGGCTGGCCTGTTCCAAGAAAGCCACAAGGCCCGTGTGTTCAATGCCCGGTGGAGAAGACATGCATCTTCCCCCATGGCTCTACTGAGACTTTTCCTAAGGGGCTCATAGTCCCAATGCCCACCCACCCATCGCCCCCAAAATCTGGGCACTGCCAGCCTTCTTCAGGAGCAGGAACAACTTGTTGGTCACACAGAGTGTGAATCAAGGGCAAGACCCTGACCTCAGCCAACAGGTAGTTGAGGGGCAGAAGGTGCCCAGGTAAATGCTCTTTTGGTAAGCATCCCACCCCCACCCCCCCACGTGGTGGGGAAATGCGGCTGGGCTCTGTGGCCAGAATGGGGTGCAGTTGTTGATGCCTTTTCTGGGTCTCCCATCTGGGCAAACCAGTCATGGAAGCGGTTGGTGAGCCACAGATGCCAGAGCTGGTGGGCAGTGTGTGTGTGTGTGGGGGTAACTTTGTCCTTGTTTTTCCTGCTTATTTAGAGCTGAGAACTCCTGCCTCTCCCTGCTGGGTTGCCTCTCCTGGGATGGGTGGTTGGCAGGCTCAGCAGCCGAAGTTTCTCCTTTGGTGAGGCGGGAAGGAAGAAAAGGTGCTATTTCCCCCTTGCACGTTTATTCCTTCACCTGTCTGAGAGATCCTCCTCTCTCCTCCTCCAACGACTTGGGTTTCTTTGTTTGTTTGCCCAGGGCTTCGTTTTAGGACCTCCTTGGTTTGGACAACCACCCTGTGAGGTGGGCCGGGCTAACCCCGGGCCTTATGGAAGGCGCCCCAGGGACTCCGGGGTCTCGGTGCTCTTGCTGAACCAACCACAGAGAGAGGCCATTCTGGGCCTCCCACAGGCAGAGGGCCCAAGGGTTTCGGGCTCTCCCTTCCTTCTGCCTAAGCCCACACAGGAGGGGACCCACCCGTGGAGTGGGTGGCTGCAGCAGGTGAACCTCTTTGCCCCAGAGAAGCAGGGCGGGGGGTGGGAGGGTTCCAGGGAGCTGCTCTCCATGCCTCCCCAGGGTGGCCAAGCCTAGTGGCCATGCACCAGAAGAGAGGGCAGGGTAGCAGCAAGTGACCCTGGCAGGCAGGCAGGCAGGCAGGCAGGCAGGCAGGCATATAGTTAGCAGCCGATTCAGCCCCCAAGTGCCCTTCTTCTCTGGCTCTCCTAGTTCAAGGCTCAGGGAAAGCCCCTCCCTCTGGGATCTGTGCCAGGCAGAAAGAGCCATTTTGAGCTACCAGCAGCAGTTCCTCTACAGGCAGCGGCTGGCAACGGCTCCCCCGGATGGCTGGTGGGAAGCGGTGACTGGGAAGGTGGGCACCCAAGACCCTGGTCCACCTGAGGGGTGACACCCCCTGCTTCCTCTTAGCCCCCCTGCCAAGGCTGGCTGCCAGGTGTGATCAGGCGCTGCACATGGCATGCACTGAGCATGTGGGGAAGGCCACAAGCACCAAAAGCTGGTGAGGGCTGCTTCTGATTGGCTGTAAACTGTCTTCCCGGTGGGGGGGGTCCAGATGTGTGGGGACAATAGCTTTCTTCCCCCCCTCCCGCCATCCGAGGAAAACCAGGCTGCCTCTGCAAGTCATCAGGTGGGCAGCAGCTCTTACTGACAGCCGTAGTGGTAGTGGGTGACAGCAGAAACAGACAAGGCGGGACGGGTTCCCTGTTGCTGCTTGCAGGAAGAAGAAGACGGGCTGCACTCTTTGTTTTAAGAAACCAGCTCAGGCGCCTCTCCTGCTGCAGGCAGAACCCGAAAGGCCCCGGGCAAGAGGGGAGCCCCGCAGAGCCTCCTTGGACTGAGGTCCCCAGAGCCTTTGCACAGGGAAGGCCTGGCTGGGGGTACCTGCGCTTTTCCAGAGCCAGGCTCTTGGGCCAACGGGGATGTGGGAGACATTCGAGCCGAAGCCCCTGAGAACCAGGCACTGGACCAGCGACAGGGCCAGAGCCAGGGGGGCCCCCGCTAAGAGGAGTCTGCTTCGGTAGCTCGGCTGCTGCAGCTGCCAATGAGCGGAGCTGCTTCCATCAGAGCATGCTTGGCTAAGAAAAGGGGGGCGTAAAAGGGGTGGGGCACCTGCAAAAGACCCCCCTGCTTTCGTCCTGACCTGTGAGGAGGGCCTCCCTGCTGTGGCCAACCCCCTCCGCTCCCTCGCCCTGCAGGGATCACCTGGGCATCGGTCTCCAGGAGAGGTGAGCTGGCCTTCCCACGCAGAGCTCATCCCGCCTCCAAGTAGAGGCTCACAAGGTGATCAACTGGAGGGATGCTGGGGCTTGATATGCATTGCACCCCCATCCCCCCCGCCCATCCATCGAGCCAGAGCAGCTCCACCACCTTCCGCTCCATGGAGGGAGCAGCTGCAGCCAGGAGCCCTGGAGCCAACTTGGAGTGTGAAGCCCCCTTGGGCCTTGGGTGAAGAGAAGGCTGCTCAGTAGTTGGTGGGTGAGCTTTGGCTGCTGGAAGGGCTGACCAGGCTCTCCTTGACTGGCATGCCTGGAAGCCCCTGGCATGACGGGCCCTGCTGCTTCCAAGCCTCCCTGTGGAAGGGGGAGGGCTGCAGCCCAGGGGCCACAGCTGGTACGTGTGCAGAAGGTCCCCGTTTGGAGGGGACGGCAAGTCTTGCTGCTTGCCTGGGACTTTGGGCTCTGCAGACGGTTGAAGCCGACTGGAGTGAGACAGAGGTTCAAGGAGGGCAGCTGTGGGGGAAGGAGACGCCAAGTCCCGAGAGAATCTGGGTGCAGCCTTTGGGTTTCCTCCTGCTGGGTGGGGTGTGTGTGAGAGACTGTGGCAATCCACCGGCCAATGGTCCCTGGCCTGATCCTCGGTCCCACCAGGGAAGCCTCCAGTGGCTCTCCACGGCAGAGCAGTCTTTCTGACCTCTGACTGTCCTCCAGGTCAGTCAGATAACTTCTCCCAAAATGCACAGCAGTACTACTGTGTTCTACTGTGGAGAAGACTCTACTGGATAGGTTGCTGTTCCCCCAGGCCTTCTCTGGTCTTCCAGGCTCTGACCTGGGAAACTGGCAGGGGGTGCTGATGGGAGAGAGGTCACCTGGCTGCCCGCTGGGCCAGCAGCGGTGAAGAGGAAGCCCCCCCTGCCTGTTTCAAGGCTTGCAGGCCTGGCCAGGCAATTCAGTCCCAGCTTCATGGGCTGAACCCCAGGAGTTTGCATTAACTCTAGTGGTTTGTCTGTGTTTGCAGGCTGTGTGAATTTGCGTTGTGAAAGGGGGTGTCCTAGAGGAAGAACTGAATGGAGGGGGGGAGAATGGGGGAATGTAAGATGGCCAGGCAAGTCATTTTCTAGGGGTGGGAGCACTCCAGAGAGAGAGGCCTGCCTCTGTGGCTGCTCTGTCTCCCTTCCTTCCTTCCTCCCTTCCTTCCTTCCTTCCTTCCTCCCTCCCTCCCTCTTCTTCACCTCAGAAAGCCCCACACAGGCCTTGAAGGGCTCCATTGTTTTCCCCAGCCAAGCAGTTTGCCCTCTGGAGCTCCTCCTTAGAGGGCAGCCTGGGAAAATGTGGTCAGCTGGAGCCCTTTGCTTCGCCTCTTCCCAGGTGCCTTTGCTCTCCTCTGCTCTTGGGATCCCCTGCAGCCATCTTGCCTCCTCGAAGCCAAGCACGGCTGGGGGCTGCAGAGGGGCTGCGGGCAAACCTTTGAGCCCTGGAGGGTCTCTCCATTTGCAGCCGCTGCCCCTCTTCTTTCCCTTGGACACACTCGCTTCTCTGTTGGAGAAAAGTCTCGCCTTTGCTGTCCTTCCAGTCCACCTGTCCAGGGACTGTGGAGCAGTGGAGATTTGGGCAGAGGTTGAGCCTCTTGCATGAAGAACAGCTGCCTAAGGATGAGGGGAGTTACAGTCCAGCTCACCCAGAAAGCATCAACTTAGGGAAAGCTGCCTTCAACATCCCAAGGGTGCTTTGTCCTCAGGGGCCTTGGAGCCAAATTCCAGAAGGCCCTGGCACAACCCAAGGCTTCTTGCGCAGCCATCAAGGCAGTGGGGCTGGGGCTGTGCTTAGGCAGAAATTCACCCGGATGAAAGGTTATCTAGGTAATCTTCTTTATTTTGACCCGGATGGATGAAGGCTGAGCAGGCAGGGTTCCAATCCTTCGGGAGGTGAGAGGCCTCCACATTCCAGGCACAAACAAGGCTGCCCGGCCCACCGCTGCCCCTCTGGAGGCCTGGCCCTTGGGTGCTCTGCCCTTGGAGCCACAGAGGAGCCTGGGGCAGTCTCTGCTGCACCCAGGCTGGGATTGGCACGCCTCCCCCAGGGAGGGCCAGGCAAAGCAAAGGAAGAGACTGGCAGCTGTGGGGAGCTGGAGCTCTGAAGCCCAGCAAGAAGACGAAGACTTCTTCCTCAAAGGCGTTTTCTTGTCATAAATTCAGGAGTAAATCCCCCAAGATCCCTCCTTCTGGCCTCTCCGCTCAGGTCCCTTCCGGGCCTCCTCCAGCTCTGTCTTCTTTCCATCTCCTTGCTCCAGAGGGCTACAAATGCCCCGTTTGTCTGCCTTGGTGCCCAATTATGCTTGCGGGGACTAACGTCAGCACCATTCTGCCCAGACCCAGCAGCAGAAACAGTCTTTGTCAGTGAGTGGGGCAAACCGCCAAGGATGCCCAGTGAAGCAGCTTTCCTGGCATTCCAGCGGGATGGCTGGGCACAAAGGCTTTGCTCTGCCCCGGAAACAGATCCTTCCACACCCTTTTGGGTGAGAGAGAGAGAGAGACACCCTTGGCTGCTGCTCCTTCTTCAGGGAAAGCCCTAGCAAAGTCTCTCTGCTGGAAGTGCATCATTTTATTCCATGCCAGTTGAGGCACAATCTTCTCCAGGTGGCCTGGAGCTCCACTTGGAGGGCAGCAGGTTCCGTGAGGCTTTTCCTTGCTTGGATAGGAAGCCAGACATGGTCCAGGGAAGCAGCTAAGCCATGGTGGCTAAGCCAGGCTGGCCCAATGCAGCCTGCAGGTCTGCCTGCCCAGTGGTGCCTGGGCTGCCTTGGAAACACAGCGGGTGAAGTGCTGACAAAGACCCGGCTATTTTTGTGGGTGTTACTATCATCATCACCATATTCAGACACCCAGGGAAGTGCTGACTCCCTCAAAGGCACTCCTCACTGGAGCCACGTCTCCGCTGTGCACTTGTCTAACTCTGTGTTTTGAGAGCTTCTCAGGAAGGCATAAGAGTGCAGTTTCAAAAGATCCATTGGGGTGGATTTAGGATCGAGACCCTGGAGGAGTGACCCCTCCCTCCCTCCCTCCCTTCCTTCCCAACTTTAAGGCACTTGATTCCTCCACATCCAATTCTTTCAGTAGCTTCTTCTCCATTGCAAAGGTTTCCCCCCAAGAGTAACCAGATGGCCCAGCCATTCGCTTTAATGGATCCCACATGATCTCCACGGTCAAAGCACTTGCTGTGGTCAATAAAGCAAGGAGCCCCACTCGGAGCCTCTCTTTGTCATCCATCTTATGACGGCCGCCCATCGGACTTCCTGTCCCTGCACACGGAGCAGTTCAATTGCTGTTTCCCTGCTGCTTGGGGGGTGCTTCTGGTGCTTTCCTCCTGGCAACTAGTGGGTGCCCCCCCCTTTTCAGTGGAGCCAAGGCCTGAATAAATTGCTTCTCCACAAATGTTTCTGTCCTTTTGTGATCCTGTTTGCAGAGATTCCAGTGTAATCTTCCCATCTTCTTTTAACCTCATTTGCTTTTGATGGAGCTTTGGATGATTATCCGTGAGTAGCTCTACATCTTCCCGGGGTTTATCTGATCTCTCTAAAAGCATCGTCTCTTGTTTATTTTCCTCAATTCTAGACATTTTTCCTCCTTTTGATACCTCTCATTGTCCTTCCCTGTTTGATGCTGCGAATCTGCATTCCTGGGCCGTAGACGCTGTTTCCCCCTCCAAGCCTCTCATCCTCCATCGTCTCTGACTTTCATGATAATAACTCCTTGGATTTGGGGAGTGGCTTTTCTGCTTTGGTCTTTGCAGAATCTCCGACCTCTTCCCAGACTTTCTGAAATTCAATTTCACCCAAGTTCAACGTCCTGGATATGCTCTTTGGATGGATCTTCTATTCTGACCCTATCTTGGCCAGGGTCAAAGCTTCTTAGGAGGCCTACGCTCTTTCATTTTCAAAGTTCAGCTTCAATATCGGACACAAATAATTCTCAGTCTGCCTCTGGAAGTGACACCTGGCACTTCTCTGCCTTCTTTCCCTTTATGTGGTCTGCTGATTCTGATGTTGCCCAGCCACTGAATCTGGGCACCCCACTTGCCCTTAGGATGCTCAAAGGTGGTGTCAGCAATGGGCTGCCCTCCCAGACTCACTGCAGGTTCCATTCCTTCCAGCCCCCCAAATCCACTCATTCTCAACTGGTCACTTATGGGGTATGGGGGGCGATCCTTTCCGAGGCCTTTCTAGCTCTCCTGCTTTCTTGAGGCTGTTGGGTGGGTGATCTCTTGCCCGGATCTGATTTTGACGTCCACCTAACCCCACAGGCTCCACTGAGCCTCAGAGGGGGCCTTGATTCACAGCTGTCCCATTCCACGGTCTGGCTAGAGAGGAGGACTGACCCTGTGGCAGCTCCAGTCTTGCCTCCTCTTCGCATCCAGAGGAATATCTTTTGACCGGAGGGGCCTTCCTCCTCAGCCTTGAAACCTGAATGCTGAATGCTCGGTCTGCTATACCGTTTTCTTCACCGCTATGCAGAAGGGGACCCAGATCCCCAAGGAGGGTGGGCTTCCCTACCCCTCCAGAGTCCTGCCTGCCCTCTCCCTGTTGTGGGACTCTTCGCTCCACCCTCTCCTCTTCTGAGCTTACCCGCAAGGGGAACAATGATGCAGCTAGCAATTTATTTGAGCTCCTTCCAAGGCATCCTTCTCTGCTCTTCTCTTTTTCTGCCACAAATGTACCCCAGATGCCCATGGCCAAAAAACAGCTCTCTAGAATTCAGACAGCTGGATGTAATTCCTGGGAAAGAACAGCTTTTATCCCTTTAAGGCCATTATGTAATTTGGATAATTTTGCAAGCACTTTTTGCAACCAGGAGCTGTGTCTGCCTTCTTGAGCGCTCAGAAGCTGGGGGTGGGTTGCTATTGTGCCCCGGAAGGGAATGAAAAGCACAACCCAGGAATCCGTCCTTGTAGGCAAAAGCTGCCTGGCACACAGACTGAGGTCACCCAGGAGAGGGAGAGGCAGTAGCCAAGGCCCTGAGAGGCTCTCAGACAGGGAAGGAAGCCCTTTTGCCAAAAGGCCCACCAGCACCAGAAGATTTGGCCCCGGCATCACCCAGTTGGGAGATGTTGGTCCTATTAAGCCATCAGCTCAGACCATGGTGGAGTCACCACTCAGCCTCCGGCTGGGGAAGTTTCAAATGGAGGCCAAACCCTCATTCCCTCCAGATGGGGTGGAAAGGAGAACCTGTCCTTGGGGCTTTGAATCTCCTTCCCCAAGGATCAGACTTCTGGCCTGATGCCCAGCTCGGGGTCATTGTTGTTGTTTTTAACCTTGCATCTCTTTCTATAAGGGGGGCTTGTGGGGTGTGGCTGAGCTTTGCCACCCCTCCAAACTGGTCCCTATTAACCTGCTTCTTCCCCCCCATCTCCTCTTTGCAGGACCACCTGTCTCCAAAGAGCGGCACCTGCAGAGAGGAAGAGCTCCTGAGCTGTGGGACTTTGGCCCTTGGCTGCCACCGCTCCTGCGTGCCACCCGGACCCCCTCAGGGGGCCCTCCTTCCCCCTCGGAGGGTCCTTGGAGCCCCCCCGAGTCTGCTTGAGGCCTGCTGTCCAGCGCTGCCCTCCCAGACCATGTGGTGGTCCTTGTGCCGGTGCCCGCTTCTCCTCCTGCCCTTCTCGCAAGCGACCAAGGGGGCAGCCGGGTGGGGCGCACACCTGGCCCTCTGGATCCTGGGCCTCGCCTCGGCCGTGGTGCGGATGGAGAGCCAGGCCTACTCACCCACCGTCAACACTCACTACGGGAAGCTCCGTGGGGTGCGGGTGCCCCTGCCCAGCGAGATCCTGGGGCCTGTGGACCAGTACCTGGGGGTGCCCTACGCCGCACCTCCTGTCGGGGACAAGCGGTTCCTGCCCCCCGAGCCTCCCCCGTCCTGGTCAGGGATCCGGAACGCCACTCACTTCCCCCCAGTGTGCCCCCAGAACATCCACACCGCCGTGCCCGAGATTATGCTCCCCATCTGGTTCACCGCCAACCTAGACATTGTGGCCACCTACATTCAGGACCCCAATGAAGACTGTCTGTACCTCAACATCTACATCCCCACCGAGGATGGTGAGTCCCCAGCGGGGTGCCTGCAGCACACGTGTGTCGTGTGTGTCATGTGCGTGTGTGTGCACGCGTGTCTCTCTCTGCAGTTTGAGCATGCTGCCATCACTTGCTCTCCTCCCGACGCATGGCTGTCTGTCTGTGCACCTCCGTTTCCGGCCACGATGCTTGTCCCTCCTCCTGGCTGCCATGTGCTCCTTCTCGCTCTTTCTCCACATGGGCCCTGCCTCCTCTGCTCGTCTCCCCTCCCCCAGCCTCCATCATCCTCATCCCAAACTGGGTTGGCAAGATAGGAGAAGCCTCTGGTCAGCTGCAGGGTGTCCCAGCTGGTTGGGGGCAGCAGAAGCCTTTGGTGCCCTCAGGCTTGGCTGTGGGTCGACTTCCTCCCAACCTTCTCTCTCACCCTCCCTCCATGCCCCCCTGCCCCCATTTCTCGAGGGTCCTTGGCTGGACAGTTCTGGTGGGGTCTCCCTCTCTCTCTCTCTCTCTCTCCCAAACCTCTCCCAGTCCTTGAGCTCAGCCTCAGCAGGTACCACTGCCCGGTCAGTCGGAGGAGGGTCTGCACTCACAGGGGGCAGCCAGAGCAGGAGGGGGGGCTCTTTGTGGTGAGGCCGAGCACCTTAACCCTTCCTTTCCAGGGCTGTCCCATTGGAACTGTAAGTAGCCCCCTCCTGAGCACACTCGGCCTCACCGCAAGGGACTCTGGCCCTGCCCAGGGGAGCCTCTTACCTGGCAGCAGCAGCAGCACTGGGGCAGCTGGGCCCCTCCGCCCCCCGCCAGGCAGGGAGGAGGTAGCTTCACGCTTGACACGCCCTCCTCTCCTGCACCCTTCCTGGCCTCCAGCGGTGCCCCCCTGCCCCCAGAGCACCTGCTGCTCTGCTCCCCTCTACCCTCCCTGTGGTCAGCCCCAAGGTGGGGGGGGGGCTGGGGGGGGAGAAGGATGGGTTGCATGCCCACACCCTCCGCTGGGGCCTCCTGTTATTTTGTAGTCTTTTATTCATTTTACAGTAAAGCGGATTTCCAAGGAATGCGCCCGAAAACCCAACAAGAAAATATGTAGGAAAGGAGGTAGGTAGCGAGCCGGGGCGTGGCAGAGGGCACAGAGAGAGGCAAGTGAGAGAGTGAGCGCCAGGGGGCGCCTGCCCTGCCCCATGCTACTGCAGGATGGTGGGGGGGCTTATGGACTCGGAAGGGCTCTTTGGGAGAGCACCCTCTCTTCGGGGTGGGTGGGTGGCATTCCCCCAGGCACAGCTGCCCTGGTTGGCATCGGCTGCCTATCACTGAGGGGTCAGAGGAGAGAGCTCCCTTCTGCCCTGCCCCACACTGGGCTGGAGCTGGCCTTGCATCCAGTTGACTGGAAGGCGATTCTGCCCACTTCCTTCTCAGCAGTTCCAGGAAGGCTGTGCCAGTGGGCAGAAGGCTGAAGATGCCCTACTTCTCTGGCCAGCCCAGACTCTGCAAGGGGAATGGCTTGCCCCGCCATAGGAACCCCCATGCCGGGGGTGCCCTTTCCCTGCCCTGTAGCCCCTGGGTCCCCAAGCAGATGCCTGGTGCCACACCCATGCGCTGGGGCCCTCCCTGCCTTCTCCCTCTGCCTGGGACTGAGGCAGAAGTTCAGCTCCACAGCTTGTTCCTCTCTTGAGCCTCCAGGGCAGGCTGGCCCCAGGATTCCCATTGGGCCTGCTTTGCCCCAGTTTTCCTTCCAGAGCTCTGCACCCCCTGCCAGCCTTGGCCCCCTGGGCAGGAGTGGAAAGGGGCAGGCAGAGAGCTTCTGCGCCCCCTTCCTCAGTTCCCCCCATGATGGAGCAGCAGCTTCAGCACGGGCAGCCACTTGCGCCAAATGCCATCCTTAAATCTCCTCTGTTATTCCTTCCCCAAGGCCCAGGCACGAAGGTGCCAACTTCCTTTGGCGCTTTTGGAAATGTCCACCAACCAGGCCTGTGGTGGGGATGGCCGAAGCTGCTCTGGGCTCTCCCCCTGCCGTGTGAGGGGCGCAGGGCCCGGACAGCTCTTCTCAAGGAAGAGGGAACCAGTCCCTGGGTGTTGATGCAAAGGGAGGCCTTCCAGAGGGGGGGAGGAGGAGGAGGGGGAGGAGCCTCGGCTCGATTGAAGTGATTGGGCTCCAGAGGGCAAGTCCCCCAGGTGGGGAACCCTTCCTCCCCGCCCCCATGCTGGGTTTCAGCTGCTGTCATTCCCGGCCAAAAGCCAGCAGCAATTCAGAAGGGGCTTCAGGGAAGGGAGGAGGGAGTCACGCCAAGCAGTGGAGGGAGGACCAGAGTTAGTGTGCCTGTGCGCACACCTGCACACACCTGCACACAGAGGGTGGGTGGGTCCAGGCATGTGGGGCAGCTTGGAAGCAGGTCCCCCTCTTGAGCAAAGACGTTGCCACCCAAGGGGGCTTCCTCTCTTGGAGGCTCAAGTGGAGCATAACTGGCCAAGACTGGTTGATTAAATCATGGCTTCGGGCATCCTATGAACCCAGCCCACATGGCCCATTCAGCAAACCCTGATTAAGCAAGACATGGCTTAGCAGGCAGGCAGGCAGGCAGGCACACGGCCGAGCATTTGGGCAGAACGCTGCCAGGAGGATTCTGGCTCAGGGCATCAAGCAACTCTGACCAGGGATGGCTTAGCATTTTGTGTGAATGTTTTGTCTTTGACTTGCCCATCAACTAACACCGATGTAGAGAAAGAGGGTCTGGAGAAAGTTGCCACTGAACAGTTTCAAGGAGGAGCCAGACACGCCGGGCATCCTGAGCCACCATGGGCAACGGTGGCATCAGCGAAGTTGCCAGGAGGCCCCGCCTGGCTTCTCTCCCTTAAGGACTCCAGGGCCCATTCAGCCTGAGGTCACAAAAACAGAGAAGGAGGATATTGCATGCCTTTTTGGAGGGGGGCATACATACCAAAATAGCTAGTTCCCTCTCTTTTTTGGGACTCACTCCTTCTTCTGGAGCAGGCCCAGACATTCAGTGGGAGAACTTCCTTTGGAAGGGAGGTCAAGCAGGAATGGCTGTTTCACAGTGAGGCGTCACCACAAACCAGCTTCTGACAAACTTCCGGAGGCTTGATGGGGTTGTGTCCTTCTGGGGCAGAAGGGGCTTGTTTTGAGCCTCTGCCCCTGCTCAGCTGGGTCCAAATCAGCTCAGGCGTTTCCTCCGGCTGGCTGTCCAAGGGCACTGCAGATTCTGCTTCTGCTCTTACTCTGGTTAATCTGCCAACCAAGAATTTGCATCTTCTCCGCCTAGAAACCACGGGAAGTAGAAACGTCTCTGTGTCGGCTGAGCCCTGGTGCCCGTCTTTTGCGCCATCCCTCGGGCATCTTCCTTTCATTCGGCTTTGATGTGGTTCCCACCAGAGCAAAGAAAACACCCCTTCCTCATTCCCCCCCTCCTGGTGGAAAGTAGACATACCTCTTCCCCACTCCCTCCCTCCTTCCCTCCCTCCCTCCCTCTGGCTGCCAGGGGTCAAAGGGAGCCGTGCCTGGGACAGGGCTGGCTTGGCTCTGTTGCCCATGTCGCGCATGGAAGGCTGCTCCATTGCACGGTGCCCATGAACACTTTGCCAGACTTTGCCCACCCCCCGCCCTGGGCTGACCCCTCCAACGCAGCCTTCTCTAACCCCAACAGCTTCGGGCTGGGCAGGGGGTTCATCTCCGGATGCCCCAAAGCCATGGGATGGCCTGGGTAAAGAGGGGCTTCTCCCTGCCCCTCTCTTTGCACCGGGCGCTTGGAGGAACATGGCCGGGGCCAGGCTGATGTGCCCTGTGGAACCGCGAGCAGGAGGACCAGCACAGCCTCTTTCTGCCTCGGTTTCCATGGTGACCGAGCGGGCCTGGCATCCGAGCAGCAGCGGCTGGAGACAGGAGGGCTTTGTTCTGCTCTCAGCTGATCCAGGCGAGAGCCTCACTGTGTGGCGGCCAGGCAGGGGGGAAGGTGGAGGTGCATGCAGGCCTCCCTTGGCCAACGCTCTCCCCTTGGGTGCAGCCCTCGGACCTCTCGGAAGCTGGACAGGCAGCTGGGCACCTGCTGACTCTTCCCTAAGATGGGCAGGGCCTTTTCGGCACTCTGAACTGAAAGCCGCCAAGAGTGGCCAGGGCCCCACGGGCACCCCGAGAGTGGGAATAGCAGCCTTCAGTGTGCCTCCACCTGGGGTGCTGCAGACACTGGAGGGTGGCTTCCTGGAGCCCCCAAAGCATCCTGCAAAGAGGCGTGGCCAGGCCTTCTCCAGCCCCTTTTTCTCAGGGGAACAGCAGGGAAAGGACCCCTGCAGGGCAGCAGAAAGAGCCCATCCCTGCTGCCCCTGGTTGGCATGTGGGCAAGCCAAAGCCCGGAGGCACTTGTGCCAAGGCCAGTTCCTACTCAAGAGCTGAGGAGAGTAGTTCTGGAGGTCACCACAAGCCCTTTGGTGAAATGACCACCACCCAGGTCCTGCCTGTGCCGCAGGCTGGTGCAAGCAAATGGACAGGGTGGTCGGGGGTCTTGTTGTGCAGCCCCGGAGTGGGAGTGAGTGGTCAAGCCGAGGCCATGAATATTCGCCCCACGGCAGCACTGAGTTTCCACCCTTTGGCTGCTAGACTGTGATGCCCACTGCAACTAACCCCCGTCCGCATCCAAAGGGGCTTGCCTCTCTGAGGATGCCGCCCCCAACCTCAGGGGCCATCCAGGCTGGCTCCGCAGGGACAGGTCCGGTGGGCTCCCCCTCCTTCAGGCGTGACCTCTGCAGCTGGCCTCCCCCTCCCCCTGAACTCCGCCTGGCCTTCTCTCTGACCCTGGGGAAGGGGCCCTGAGAGCCTCTGCCTCCCCACCACCACCCCAGTGCTGCTGCTGGAGGTCCGAGGGGCCCGAGTCAGCTGACCTTCCCACCTTCTCTGCAGCCATGCTATGTTTGAATTCTCTTTTGTTTTCTTCCTTCCTGTTTTGGTTTCTCTTTTTTGCCCCTTCTTCCTTTTTGTTCGGTCTCCTCGTGTTTGGTCCCCAGGCTCCAGCGCTAAGAAACAGGGCGAGGACTTAGCGGATAATGACGGGGATGAAGACGAAGGTATTTGTGTGCGCCAGATGGCTGTCGATGCATGAACCCTCTCCTCTCTCTCTCTCTCTCTCTCTCTCTCTCTCATGCACGTCCTCATTGCTGCTGCCATTCCAAGAAGCCCCCCTCCCCCCTTGTTTGTGTCTCTGTCTCTCCGGTGCTGAGCGGTCGAATGGGGAGGGCACCCTGCTGCCCCCCTCCCCGTTGCTTGCTGGTTAGGAAGGTCGAGTCGAAGGCCTGTGGGGTCCCTCTCAGCTCAGCCGCTCCAGGTTTCTGGCCTTTCCCCACACAGAAAGTCATGGTGGGCTTGCAGGAAGAACGTCTGGGGGGGCTGGAACTTGCCATTATCACCCCCTCACACAGCACCCCCGTGGGTCCAGAGCTCCTCCCCTGGCTGCTGAGGGACTCTTTTCCCCAGCCAGGCACTCAGGGAAGGGGGCTACTTCCTGGTCAGAGGAGCCTCTGCAAAAGGCACTTTGGAGGGCAGGGAGGGCACCGGAAACGTGGCTGCAAAGGGCACCATTGGCATTGGGTGGAGGGGAGTGGTGCCCTTCTGCAACAGAACGGGATCTGCGGCTTTCCCCTCTGCCAACTCCTGTCCATGCCATGGGCAGCAGTGTCCTTGGGCGCAGCAAGCTCGCTCCCTCCCTTCCCTCCCTGGAGAGGCTGCCATTTAATCCTGAGGAAAGCATCCTCCATGCCAGGCGCCCGTCAATTTTGCTTGAAGGAAAAGGTCAAGGTGACACCCAGGAAAATCCCAGCCAACCTGTGCAACCTGCTTTGCAGAGAAGCACGAAGAGCTCCCAAGGACCCCCACCAGGGCATCCGCTGCCCTTCCCCCAAAATGGGAACTTGGATGCCAGCACAGCTGAGGAAGCGGATGCCCACGGTGGAGGCCTCCTAGCCAGGACTGAGGGGGCAGGATGTTCTTCCGGTTGTGCCTCTGGGAGTCTCGGTTGACATCCCTGCTTGTGTCCTTCTACAGGGCCAGGCACGCGGTGGCTGATTGGGCATGGGAGTGGCAATTCCTGTGGTCAGTGCTTGTCTGTGCTGGGTGGAAGCACTCTCAGTGGAGGAGGGCACTGAACGGACAGCTCCTTCCCCAGCCCGTGGTGGGGTTTGCTGCCCCCAGTCCCTTCAGAGGGGCCCTTCCCCTGGGATTGGCCCCTTCTTGGCAAGGGCAGGTGAGGTCCCTGCCTGGGCTACGTCTTGACAGGAAATGCCCAGCCGTTGCCATGAGCTGCTGCTTGCTGATTTTCTGCTTATGTTTGTACTTAGAATGTCTGCTTGCTTTAGGGTTGCCAGCATAAAGAGCCCCCACTGGGGACCCTTGAGAGGGCAGTGCCAGGTGACGGTAGTGCCCAGGAGCGCAAGCTCTATGTGTGTGTGGGTCCTTGGGAGCTGCTGCTGCTGCTGCGTTGAGGGCATGGACGGGACAGGCAGGGCCAGCTGCTGTGGGGGCACAGGCTGCCATCCCGTTCAGGGGCATTTGACTGAAGTGAGCAAGAGAGGAGGGGGGGGGCAGATGGAGCAGGAATCTTGCAGGATCTGTTGGCAAGTCTCTGGTGAAGCAGCAGCTTCCCGGAAGAAAGAAGGGGCCGGGCTGCCCGCTCCCAGAATATTTGCCCACTGAAAGGAGAGTTGCGTCCCAACCCTTCCTCCCCTTGGTGATTGCACCTCTCTAGGGCTCAGTCCCCAGCCCTGGATCCCTCAGCTGGCCACTGGACGGTGGGGTCCGCCAGAGCTCAAGGGACTGGGCGGGGGGCTCCTGCAAGCCTTGGGGCCTTCTCACATTGTCTGCTAGGCCGGAAACCTGTGGGCAGAGCTTGAGGTCCCTGCTGTGCCTCTTCTCCCTGGGAATAAGCCAAGGGTGGGTGCCCAGCAGGCCGTGCCAGACTCCTGTCTCCAGCTTCTCCCCCTTGCAGACATCCGAGACAGCGGGGCCAAGCCGGTGATGGTCTACATCCATGGGGGCTCCTACATGGAAGGCACAGGGAACATGATTGACGGCAGCGTGCTGGCCAGCTATGGCAACGTCATTGTCATCACTCTCAACTACCGTGTGGGCGTCCTGGGTATGGAGAGTCTCACGACGGGGCAGCCTGTGCTCCATCCCAGCGTGGGGAGAGGCCGTGGACAGCCAGCACATCCCTTAGCAGCTTTGGGGAGGGGGGCCACTGTGGGGAATAAGAGCAGGGTCCTGCAGGGAGCAAGATCCCCAGCTTTGGTGCCCCCTGCTTTTGCCCCAGTTCCCCCTCCAGCCCCCAGGACAGGCCCTCCACCCTCCTCAGGGCAAATGTGAAAGCCGCCCTGGGTGCCCAGCTCGGAGTTCCCCCGTGTTTGCCCACTAGGGCCCCGCAGAGAGCAAGTATTGATCTGTGGTTAAATATTGTGGCAACCCTGTTTACCCACCTCCTCTCTGTACCACTCAGCAAGCACCACTAATACGCCTCTCCGGAGGGAGTATCCCGTGGTCCTGCTGGGGGTTGCCAGGTTCCTGGAGGGTTTCCTTGGAGCAGGAGGCAGGCAGGGCAAAGGCTGGGAAGGGGCCTTCTTTCTCCTGCTCCTCAGACAAGCAGCCCCTGCCGTGGCCACCCTAACTCCAGGTGCTGCCTTGGCATTTGAGGGTGCCTGGGTTGTGGCTGCAGCACCTGCTCTGAGCAGAGGAGGAGAAAGCCTTTCCTGGGTGGATTTGCACTCAGCTCATGAGCCTGCAGGCCAGGGTGCCAAAGGCGCCGACCTGAACTCAGCTGGATTCACCCTCGGTTTGTGTAACACGCTTCAGCCCATTTTCGCATTGGTCCCTTTCCTGGGCTTGCAGAAATCACAAACTCCCAAACATTTCAAAGCCTTGAAACTGCTACATTTTTCACTGCCCCGCGAGGAATTCAAAGCCCGCTTTTCTAGATCCAGTCCAAAAGTAACCTCCAACCGAGGACAGAAAGATTGCAAAGCTCAGAGTAGATGGCCTGACCCCAAAGGAGGGGCTCCCAGCCTGTCGGCCCGAGGGGATCTCAGGGCAGATGCCTTCAGAGCAGAGGAGGCTGCGGGAAGGGCACGGGGGCATCTCCCTGGAACTCCCCCACAGGGAATGGCCCTTTGCTGGGGGGGTGGGGCTGAAGGAGCTGGCTGGGGAGCAACCAGCTCTCCTCTGCTTGTCCGCAGGGTTCCTGAGCACCGGCGACCAGGCTGCCAAAGGCAACTATGGGCTCTTGGACCAGATCCAGGCTCTGCGCTGGATCAGTGAGAACATTGCCTTCTTTGGTGGCGACCCTTTGCGCATCACCGTCTTTGGGTCGGGCATCGGGGCTTCCTGCGTCAGCCTGCTCACCCTGTCGCACCACTCCGAAGGTAAGGGAGGCCGAGAGAGGAGGAGCACGAGGGGTTGCCCCTCTTCCTGCCCCTCCCCCCCAAGTTTTTACCACAGATGGGTTGTTCCTGTCATAATGTGGAATGCCCTCGTGTCTCTGCATTCAGGGTTGTAAGGAGGGAGGCAGCAATAACCTCCCTTTCAAAACAGGCTAACGGTTGGAACTTACAACAGGCAGCCACAAATGCTTAGACACTGAAGTAGGTCCTTTGTGGTGACGATGACAGTTGCACAGGCGAGATGCCTTAAAGTGGAACAAACCTCGGGATATTCCCTTTGCCAAGCGAGCTTCAGTGGTTTCTCCAAGGACGGAGGTGGGCATCCCTCAGAGGCTGTAGCCTGTGGCCAGACACGGTCCAGGAGAGCTTGGCCAGAGGACTGTCCGTTTGGCAGAGGAAGCCTGCAAGTTTCTCCTTCGGAAAACAGAACTACAGAGACGGGCCAGGAAGGAACCGAGCCCCCAACATGCACGAATTAGAACACCTGCCAGGCCTGCTTTGCTCCTTCTGTACCTGAATCCTGGCTGGGCCAGCTGATCTAGGGGAGGGGAGGGACCTCTGTGTAGACGGGTGGGCAAAGCCTGCCTGGACGTTCTCTGGGAAGCTGGAGGTGTCTCGGGGGGAGGGGGCCTCGATGCTGGGGGTTCCTGCCAGCTCTAGAGTCCATTAAGAGGGAATCTGCAGGCTAAAAACGATGCAGCTTCCAGCCCAGCAACACCGCTGGGAAAGCTTTAGGAGTATTTACACTTGTCTCTGTCCCTGCCCCATGGTGCCCATGCCATCCTCATGGACGGGTAACCCAGCATAGGTGCCGCCTTGGGGTTTGGGAGGATGCCTGGCTTTTCCATTAGACCTCCAGCAGCTTTTGGGTGTCCAGTTTCTGCACCCCAAATCTCTCCTTTGCTGAGAGCCCCAAAGGGATCTCCTGGGCTTCTACGAGCAGGGGCAAGCCAAGGCAGCCCCAGGCTCCCCTGGCCAGGGAAGGCTCTCCTCTGCCTGCTGGAGGATGTCGGGAGGATTGCTCAGCCTCCCCCTCCCCTGCTGCATTTCCACCTCCCCCCCTCCCATGCCGGAAAGCATTAGGCACCAGCTGGAGCCCTGCCTGCCGAGCAGAGGCCCCAGAGGGGCCCAGGAGACCCTCTTTGGAGGGCTCCTGCCTGCGCTGCGCTCCAACCTCCACTCCGGCGGCTCTTTTGTGAGCCAAGAAAGTAGGCAGGAGCCCACCCTCCTCCCCCTTGAGATGAGAGGGAGAATGGGCCTTCCACTTTGCCCATGGTGTGTGTGTGGCAGGGGGGTTTGTCTCCCAGGTGGAGAGAAGAGGCAGGAGCTATTTCTGCCTCTTGCTGCATGTGCAGGACAGATCCGTCCATTTCTGCTACCCAGCAGCTGGAAAGTGAGAGAATTGGCTCCGGTCATTTGCAGGGCAAACGCCTGTCTGGGGCCACAAAGCTCATCCAGAGGCCACCAGGAGAACATTCAGAGAGCCGCACGCAGGGCTGGTGCAGCAGGTGGACGAGGGGGAGGAAGGCCCTGGCCAGCTGGCTGCAGCTTCACCTTGCCACGTGGCAGGAGGGCCTGAACTAGCCCGGTTTGGCCGTAGCGTAGCTGGGTTTTGTTGGATCCCCTACCAAGCGGGAGAGGATCTGCTGGCCAGCGGTCCCTCCCACCTCAATGCTTCTGGGTGGGGCTCCAACTACCAAGATATCAGGACTGAGGAAGGTGGGCACCAGGTCTGGGGAGGCTGCCTTGGGGGGGCTGATCCCAAAGACACTGAGCAGCTCCCAGGGGCACAGCTGGCAGTCCTTCCCTCTGGGATGCAGCCTGGCGGTTGGAAGCCGAAGCGGCTTTGGACACTTAGTGGTTGGAGGGCGACCCTGATGCAGGCTTCCTCCCGGGGGGTGGGGGGTGGGGTGGGAAGCAAGCTTGTGCAAGAGTCTTCCAAGGGAGAAAAGTGGGGGCACCCCGGGAAGCTGCACAGTTGCTTTAAGGGAGCGCAGGGGACGCAATGAATACCAGTCTTCCCCCAGTTCTGTGGCAAAGGTACACCTTATTTGTTACCTGGTTGGAGCTGGTGGGGAGCTCCTGTCCTCCTGCCCTCTGCCCCTTCCTCCCTCCGGCTTCAGCTGCAGACACTGCACTTCCTGGACCATTTTGTATTCCGAGGACAAGCCACACGGAAGGAACCTTGGCGCCCGGCCCGGCCTGGCATTCCTCTGCCAGCCCCAGGGCTTTTGTGGGCCGGCTTCCTAGGCCCGGCGTCCTCGGCCTCTTGTGTTCCCGCCAGCAGAAAGGCTCCTTTGTGCCCCTGGGGAATGTGCAGTTTGCTGAGCCCACATTGGCACAGAGCGGGGCCCAGCTGGGCAGGAAATGAGGTCTGTTCTCTGTGGAGCATGCAGGGTTAAGTACCATAGGCTTAACCCCCACAATGCCAGCCTCAGATTGCCCTGCCTGAGCGGGCGGGATGGAGGGAGGCAGGAACACCTCTTCTTCCATTCCTGCCCGTTGTTCCCAGAGACTGAGTGGAACAGGACCAGAATCGCTTGGCTGGTGCCAGGCTGACATGGCGTGGCTGCCAGGGAGGGATTAGCAGAGATGGGAAGGGGGTTGTGCTAAGGCCGCAAGCCCAGGATTTGCATCCTGAAGCCTGGCCTTGGACGAAGGAGCCGGCCTGGCTGGAGATGAGCTTCCTCCGTTGGGCCATCTTGTCCTCCCGCTGCCCCTTTTCTTGCTTGGTTGTGACAGAGAGCAGCGTGCAGAGTTGGTGGTGCCCCTTCAGCAGTAGCTTTCTTGAAGCCAAAGGGTCCTGTTTGTGGTGCCCATTGCTGCCACGCTCGTGTTCTCATTTCACAGGTCTCTTCCAGAGAGCCATCATCCAGAGTGGCTCCGCTCTGTCCAGTTGGGCAGTCAACTACCAGCCAGTGAAGTACACCAGTTTGCTGGCTGACAAAGTGGGCTGCAATGTTCTCGACACCGTGGACATGGTGGACTGCCTGAGGCAGAAGACTGCCAAGGAACTGGTGGAGCAGGACATCCAGCCGGCACGCTACCACGTGGCCTTTGGGCCAGTCATTGATGGGGACGTCATCCCAGATGACCCAGAGATCTTGATGGAGCAAGGAGAGTTCCTCAACTACGACATCATGCTCGGCGTCAACCAGGGTGAGGGACTGAAGTTTGTGGAGGGGGTCGTGGACCCGGAGGATGGTGTTTCAGGCAGCGATTTTGATTATTCTGTCTCCAATTTTGTGGACAACCTGTACGGCTACCCAGAGGGTAAGGACACCCTGCGTGAGACCATCAAGTTCATGTACACAGACTGGGCTGACCGGGACAACCCGGAAACACGGCGCAAGACCCTGGTGGCCCTCTTCACGGACCACCAGTGGGTGGAGCCATCGGTGGTGACCGCTGACCTTCATGCTCGCTATGGGTCCCCCACATATTTCTACGCTTTTTATCACCACTGCCAGAGCCTCATGAAGCCACCCTGGTCTGATGCGGCCCACGGGGACGAGGTGCCTTACGTCTTTGGGATCCCCATGATTGGCCCCACCGACCTCTTTCCCTGCAACTTCTCCAAGAACGACGTCATGCTCAGCGCCGTGGTTATGACCTACTGGACCAACTTTGCCAAGACCGGGTAGGTTGCCTGTCCCCAGACTGCGGCTTTGGTGGGTGTTGCCGGGTGGCTGGCTGGCATCTCCCAGAGGGTAGAGCCAGTTCAGCCCTCTGCTGTGTGGAACTGGGCATTGAAAGGACCCTCTGCTGTCAGTGTCAAGGTGTGCGGGAAGAGATGGGAGCAAAGCTCCGGCCTGCTTGGCAGAATTAGTCCTAGGCATCTAAAAAGGAGAGGAAGGGAGGAAAAAGATGAAGCAAAGTCCTGTTCTCCTCGGAGGAGAAGACTAACGGGCTCCTTGGACCAGTAGTTTGAGGGCACTGAAGGTAGCTTCTTTCTCCCAAGCCCCTCAAGGACGGAGCCCCAAATCTGCTTTCTCTAGCCTACTCCCCTCCAGATTGTATTGGGACTGCAGCTCCCAGAGTTCCCAGCCTGCGAGATTTAGGGAAAGTCCAGTTTTAATCCTTCCGATTACTGAAACACAAATCTAGGCCTTTGCCAAGCTGGATGATTTTGTGTTCTGAAAAGGCTCCGCTCTCCGCAGCCCTCGAAAGACAGAGTCTGTCCATGTATATCAGAGTCCTTTGGGGCCAGATGGCTGCCCTGGGAACAATGCCCCCCTCAGGGAGCCCCCTCATTGGTGGCACACTGGGGATTGGTGGTGGCCTGCTTTCTCTCCCTCCCTTTCTCACTCACTCTCTCTCTCTCTCTCTCTTTCCCAGGGACCCTAACAAACCAGTGCCCCAGGACACCAAGTTCATCCACACCAAGGCCAATCGGTTTGAGGAAGTGGCCTGGTCCAAGTACAACCCTCGTGATCAGCTCTACCTGCACATTGGCCTCAAGCCTCGGGTGCGCGACCACTACCGTGCCACCAAGGTTGCCTTCTGGAAGCACCTGGTTCCACATCTGTACAACCTGCACGACATGTTCCACTACACCTCTACCACCACAAAGGTGCCGCCACCTGACACCACCCAGAATTCCCACATGGCGCGCCGTCCCAACGGGAAGGCCTGGAGCACCAAACGGCCGGCCATTTCTACCGCCTACACCAGCGAGGGTTCGCAGGAGAAGTGGAACCCCGAGCAAGACGGGGCAGGCACGCTCCTGGTGGAGAACCCCCGAGATTACTCCACCGAGCTGAGCGTCACAATTGCCGTGGGGGCCTCGCTCCTCTTCCTCAACGTTCTGGCCTTTGCAGCGCTCTACTACCGGAAGGACAAGCGACGGCAGGACACCCACCGCCAGCCAAGCCCGCAGCATGGCCCCGCCACCAACGATATTGGGCACACCCCGGAAGAGGAGATTCCCTCTCTGCAGACCAACCAGTCACACCACGGAGACTGTGAGGCCGTGCCAACCCACGACGCCCTCCGCCTCTCCGCCTTGCCCGACTACACACTCACGTTGCGCCGCTCACCCGACGACATTCCACTCATGACGCCCAACACCATCACCATGATCCCCAACTCCCTGGTGGGGCTGCAGACCCTGCACCCCTACAACACCTTTGCTGCCAGCTTTAGCAGTACTGGGCTCCCTCACTCACACTCCACCACCCGGGTATAGCCGCCATGCACACGCTCCACCTCACTGGACCTTGGGCTATGGGGTCAGACATGGCAACTCTCTTGGCTCATAGTATCAAGTGCTTTGCTCGCCTCATCTCCAGAGCAGCTGAGGCTTCATGGAGTCCGGCGAGACACCTCCCACCCCCACCCCCGGGCTGCCCTGAGCTGAGTAAACCCTTTGTGCTCCCAGGTCCAGCTGGCACTGCCAAGGAAGCCCAGGACAGCCCCTCGCCTCCTGGAACAACCATGGGGGGTTCCGCCGGGGCACCTCCTAGTGGGCACTCTTGGAACAGAGCTGTGCCAGTCTCTCTACCAGCCTAGAGCCACGGAGAACGGCTCCCACAAGCTTAGCTGCCACCTTGTGGCTGGAGACGGCTGGCACTTCCTGGAGCTCTTGAACAGGTGCCATTTGGGGGTGGGGGTGTTTCTAAGCCCCATAGTGGGTCCTGGATCCCCTGGCCTTGATGCTGGGCCTAGCAGGTACTGCCTGGTACCCTGGCTCCATATCACACTTTTCATGTTGCGGAGATACCGTCTGTCTGTCTGTTTCTTTCCGAAAGACGTTTTTTAAGCAGATCTTTAGTTCTTTAAACACTAACGGAGACACCGTGTTTTGTCCTTTGTAAAGATTTTAAACTAAGTGTTCTTGATACAGCCAATTAGACACACACATCACCCAGGCGAGCACATCCATCCCCCCCCCTCCTCTAGCTGCATCTGTGCCAAACTATGAAACCAGCAGGCTTCCCTTGGGGTGGGCAGTGGCACAGAGTAGACCACGAGGCCATTTTGTATTTTTGATATGCCCTTCCTAGCCATAGTGTCCAATGGCCAATCCATGCTCCTCCTCCTGCCCTCTGCCACGTCAGGTGCCTCAGCCTCAGGCTTCTTGCCAGCCTGTCTTGCCCTCCAACTCATGGCTACCCCTCCGCTGGTTGAGGAGGCGGGGGGAGGAGGGTGGCACGCGTAGGGGCAGTGGGTTGGACGCAATGGGGCAGAAAGGGGCTTGCCCCCATGTGGCTGGCTGCCAGGTCCAGGACAGAGGATGCTGGCTGACAGTGGTAGCTTGAGGACTTGCCACGGGTGGGTCTTGGGCCTGGGGTTGTGGGGGAAGAGGGCAGGGTCTGCTGGGGAAGACAGCAGACAACAAACCCTGCCTTGTTGGAGTCTGGCGGGCAGGAGGGCCCACCTGGTGGTCAGCAGCACCATCAGCTGGCAAGGTGAGGATTCCGAGGGTGGGAGGGGGACACGGGGGGTGGGGGCTCTCAGGCAGGTGGCTGGTGGGATTTGATCCAACTTGCCTGGAAGTTCAAAACTTCTGCCTGGGTCTCCTCCACCGGTCACCAGCCTGCTCCTCGCTGGGGAGGGGATGTATCTCGGAGCCAAGGAAGGAGAAACGACTCCCAATAAACTGGACGGGATATTTTTAGCTCCTGGCTGTGCTGTCTCTTCTTGGGCTGGGGTCACATTGGGGTGGGGAGGGAGGGAGGGAGGGAGGGAAGAGAGGGGCATCTCTCCCGCCTGGGGTCTGGCAGCCCCTGGGAAGCCTCTGGTCCTCTTTCCCCAAGGGGCCACTTGCCAGCTGCCCTTCGCTCAGTTTGGTCTGATGGCCAGATTGGCAGGCACCCCCCAGGGGGGGCTCAAGTGCCACTCCTCCCGCTATTTCCAGCCCCCCCCCAGCAAGCCTTTGTGCTTTGGAGCAGCAGCGGATGGGGGATCCCTGCCTTTAGGGTCCCAAGGCCCCACTGCTGCAGCCATTACCTCTGAGGGCAAGCTGAAGCCACTGCGTTGCCTGCCCTCTCTTCATTGGCAAAGTGGCGCATGATGGAGCCAGGAGGGCCCCCAGTGCCCCCTGAAGCCAGTGCCAAGGACCATCACTGTTGTGTCTTGCCAAGCATCCTCGGGGGGAGGCTCCCATCACCCTCTCCCTGCGATCTCCTCCTGTGCCCCCTCCTTCATGGCTTGATGCCAGTTCTGGCGGTGTTTCCATGGCAACTGGGAGCCACGAGCTGAAGCCTTTTGCAGCCGGACCAAGACCAAGGCACCTGTCGTAGGCTGGCATCCATGTGGGCGGGGCTAGCCAGGACCCCACTTCTGCATCAGGATGGGGGGGATGGATTTTACCAAAAGGGGGGCGGAGGGGGCAGGGCTGGTTCCAGAGCCTTCTATAGCTCTCCTTGCCTGTGCCAAGCTCCCCCCCCCAACCAATCCTGCCTCACCAGCCCAGAAGAGGGTCCTCACTGGACTCCCAAGGAATGCTTTCAAATGCCAACTGGGCCCCTCCGTTTCCCAGCCCGATCACAGACTTAGCGAGAGGCCCCCATTGCGTCCTAGGAGGAAGCCCGCTGGGTCCCTAGGAGGCCAACCCCCCCCCCCGGCTGCTTGAGGGAACACCTGTGGGGGTCTCTGCCATGCTCATTTCTGCTGCCCCCCCCATCTGCACTGCTTCCATCCCTCAGGGCCCTCCCCAAGCAGCCCCTGACCTAGCTGCCTCCTCTCTGGCAATTCTGCCAGGCTGCCTCTGCCTTCCATGCCCCCCTTCTTGGAATTTCCCTTACCAGCCCCCACCCCACCCGGTGAACACAGCGGGCCAGGCTAAAACGGGCTGCTGCCTGGGGTCTTCCTCAGCAAAAGCAGCATCAAAACCACTTGGAATAAAGAAAGGCCCCTGCTCCCCAAGCCCCCTCCCGCTGTCCTGACCATTCCATTTAGCAGGTAAAATTATGGCTGTGCTCCTGGTGTTTCTTCCAGCAGCTGGACAGATGTTACAATAGGGATAGTGAAGGAGGCTGGACGCTGTAGTCCAGCAGTAGCTGACGGGCTACCAGTAAGGCTCCCCCACCATGACCCCCCCCATAATACAGCAAAGCATCTCCCACCCTCAGCCACAGCTTCTGCCTCCCAGAGCAGCCTTCATGCCCCGGCAGCCTGCACACAAATTGTGGGGGGGGGGAGGGGGACCTGCTTCCAGCAGAAGGCACAAGCACTCAACCCCACCATGGACGGAGAGCAGGCAGCCATCCGGGATTCTTCTCCATGGCAACCAGGGTTTGTAGAATGCTGGTTCAATCACCCTCCTCCCAAGTGCCCTTCTGCAGGGATTGTGCACCTGTGTGTGTGTGAGTGTGTGCACGCGCACATGCAGGGACTGTCTATGCAGGATCACGCCCCAAAATCCGTTACCTTACAAACTTTCATTGTCTCAAATTGGATGGGGGGGACAGCCCGGGTTTCCTCCAATCCTTCAAACCGTTTCAGGCCAGCCTCAGAGTTGGGGTCCGCATGAATGAGGGAGCACATGAAAAGTGGGGGGAGGGGGGAGGGAAGGGAGGAGCAGGCTTCATTTCCAATTCAGCAGCACACAACATGGACACAACACACACGCACACACACCAGGCACAGGTTTCCACCCTGCAGATTGATCTGCGCTTCAGCCCAGCTCTCTCCACAGAATCTCGGGGTCACCTTGCTTGCCAAGATGGGGGTGGGGGGGTTGTTGGTGGGGGGCTATTTCTTCTCCCTCAGCACCTGGAACAGACTGTTGCCGCTGCCACAGAAGGCCGTGCAGGACTGGAGCAGAAGTCCCCACTCAAGGGCCATATTACGGACGGCCTCAGCTGCTCTTGCCAAAGAGGGTTTCCCCTTTGCCCCTTTGCCTTTGGATAAGGGCAGCTGGGCGCCCCAGCTGTGACCGAGGCCTGCTGGCTGCTTTTGCCCCAGATGAAGGCAGGAGGCAGACAGAGAATTTGGCCCACAGGAGCGGGCTGAATGCCCTAAGCCATCGTGGGCAGTTTTGCATGGGGGACCTTTGGTGCCCATCAACTTCTGGCCTCCTGAAGCTTCAGGCTGAGCTTCCGCCTTCTGTTCTCGCAGCCCCCTCCCCCCAGCATCTCTTGCCCCGCCCCCAGAACTACACTGGGAGGGATCCAGACCACCCCTCGCATTGAAGGAACGTCTGAAGCCCCACCTCCCACCCCCCTTAGCAGCTCCTGGGCAGGCAGAGATTTAAGATTAGGGTGCTGGGATGGAAGGATTTTAAGGAGTGGGCGGGGAAGCTGGCCTTCGTTTCCCCTCGGAAGAGCTTAAAGCTGCGGTGCCTCTTTCTTTACTTCCCCATCAAAAAGCGGGGTGCGAAGATGTAGGGAATGGCTCAGTTCCAACATTTCCCTTTTCTAAGCCTTGCGGGGGGGCAGCAGAGTCCCCCTCCCCTTCTGGCTTTCACCATCAGGGTTGGGGAGCTGGAGAAGCTGCTCTCCAATTTAAGGAGGGGGCTCCTCTGCCTGCCTAGTGAAGAAGCTGAGGCAGGACGGACCCGCACAAGCCACGCGACCTCACTTATCCTTGGCACGAGGTCGCCGGGACTGGCAGGGAGCCCCTCTGCCCAGGGGGGCCTCGCTGGGCATCGAAAGGGGCCCGGGCGGCTGGTCGCAATTGGGCTTCTCCCGGCGTCCCTCTGGAGCCGCTTCCCCGGAGCCTCCGAGGTCGAGCGCGGGGCCCCTTTGCCGGTTTAATTGCATCGATTAGAGGCGTTTAGATACCCAATTACTGCATTAAATTTAATTATCCCGGCAATAACGAGCCGCCCTGGGAGCAGAGCGCGGCCTCCAAACACCCAGCCGACCCGGGCAGAGGCCGGATCCTGCCGAGTCACGCCCACCCAGCGGGGCTCATTGCCTTAAATCAGCCCCCCCACCAGGTGACTACAACTCCCACCGTTCCCAGCCACGAGAGGCGAGGCAGGTGGGCGGAGGTCCCTTTAAAAGAGGCTGCCCGAACGTGTGCAGAGCGTCTCCGCAGCCCAGCGCGGCCAAGAAGGCTCCGGGGTCGCAGCGACTCCCCCGCCCGGGCACCTCCCCCATGGCCTCCCCGCGGGCGCTGGCCTTGTGCTGCGCCCCGCCCGGAGGCGAGCTCGGCTCTCCGCCGGCGGCGGCGGCGGGGCTGTTGCACCTCTCCCGGCAGCTGCCGCCCTGGCCCGGGCTGGCCCTCGGCAGCGCCGCGCTGGGACTGCTGGCCGCCGCGCTGCTGACCGCGCTCCGCAGGCGCCCGCGCCACCGCTGCAGCGGCTCTTGCCGGGTCTCCGCCGGGCGCGGCTGGGCTCCGGGCAGGGCGCTCCGGGCAGCCGCGCTCCTGGGCAGCTTCCTGGGCACGGCGGGTGAGAGAAGGGAGCAGCCGGGGCGGCCCTCGCCCTCCTCCCTTCCGCTCAGCCCCGCCTATCTCGCCAGGAAGCGGGCAGGAGCCAAGGGGGCAGGGACGGCCCCGGGCATCTTCCCGGCTCTGCTGGCCCCGAATTCTGGGGGCTTCTGAGGAGGGCTGGGGGCCGCTTGCAGGGTGGGTGGGGCAGATGCCCAGAGCCCCTCCCTGGCACGCTAGAGAAAGAGCAGCCCCCCCAGGCCCGCTGGAAACAAGCCACGACCCTCCCTCCCTCCCACCTTCCCCAATTGCTCTTCAGCTGCAAATTACATAATTAGCTATGTCTATTTAATTGTAATTGCATCTAAATGAAATCAGTTTTATATTTCTGTCCTAGCTTGGCTAACTTTTTTAAAAACATAACCCCAATACGGAGGCCAAACTTGGCTTCTGCTGGGTGAGGGGATGATAACCACTACTCCCCATTTCCTCCCCACCCCACAACAATCCTGGCCTGGCCAGGATCCTAACCAGCTCTCTCTCCTCTTGCAGGGATCCTGGCCCGCTCTGTGCTCTGGCTGGCTGCTCCTTTGGGATCCCTGCCTCCCCTTTGCTGCCTGATCGTGGTACGTGGGGCAGAGAAGAGCAGCCCGGCTGGTGCTTCAGCCTTCATTAAGGGTGCCTGAGCCCCCCCTTTGCCCCCCGCCGGGTCCAGCACCTGAAAGGCCTGTTGGGATGCTGGAATCAACTCATGCAAAAGGACAGCCAAAGCAAGCTGCCCCCCCCTTCTGCTCTCTTCCTAGGGGCCTTCTGCTCCTGCGGGGCCTCCCTCCAACATTGACCCCCCACACACACACATTTAAAGGCCGGAGAGCAATTTGGGACCCTCATTTCCTGCATTGCCCCCCCTCCTGCCAGACCCCCTGCGCTGATCCTCTCTTCCTACCCCCTGACATTCACGTCTCTTCCTCCAGGTTTGGGTGCAGTTTGGGTTCTCCTCCCACTTCTGGGCTCTCTTCTGCTACTCTCTGGAAGCGGCCTTGCTGCTGCAGAACCCCACCAGCCACAGGTGTGAAGGGGACCCCCTGATGCTGGGCCCCACTTAGAGCTCTGGAGCGGATTTTGAGGAGGGGGAAGGGGAGGAGAGGTTCTGATGGGGGTCTTGCAGCCCCCCCCCACCTGGAAGGGCTCAGGTGTGCTGGGCCCCGAGGAGAGCTCCGATGCCACTCCGGCTGCCTTGCACGAGGGAGGCCCTGCACTTCCCCACTTGCAGGGAGCCTCCCTCTGTCTGAACCCCTGTTTGCTGCCCCTTCCCCCCCACCCGAGGTGGAAGCTGATGAGGGCCTCCCCATGACCATTAGGGGGTTTCTGTGCTCCTCCTCCTGACCAGGTCCTTGACTCCATACGGCCTCCTCTGCTGGGGGCTGCCAGCCGTCCAGGGCCTTCTTGGACTCTTGCTCCTGACGAAGCCCCAGGACATGGAGTAAGCACCTTCCTGCCACCTCCTGAATGACCCTCTTCCAAACTGGCACCCGGGAGGGGAAAGTGGCCGGGAGGCTTCAACCCACGAGTCACAATGGGCGGAGCAGGAGGTTCCAGTGAGTAAGGGGGAAGTTGGGCTGGTGCTGCCCAAAGCCAGAGGGTCCTGTGGCGGTGAAAACAGGGTGCAGAAGAAGCTGCTCCCCAGGATCTGCCCTCTTGCATGCTCAGCAGCTGAATGCAGTGTGCTGGCACTGGAGCTGTGCCCTGTCTGGACTGCCAGCCAGCGGCCAACATCTGGTCTGTCTCCAGCTTCTGCTGCTGCTCCTTAAAACCTTGCAGGGACCTGCTTCCCACCCCCACCTCTTGCCGCCTCTCCTGCTCCTTCCTGGGCCCAAATCCAGTGGCCTGAAAGGACAAGCAGCCTGTGCAAACAAAAGTTGGCCTCAGGTGGTTTGGTTTTTAATTAGCTCTGCTGTTCCTCTTATCCCAGCTGCAGCTCACACCACGGATTGGCATGGATCCTGGAAACTGTGTGTTACGCTTCTAGCTTTGTGCCACTCACCTTAGTCTTCTTGGGAAGTCCCGTGCTCTTTTACAAAGCACTCCAAGCAGGTAAATTATATTGCATTTATTTATAAGTTCATCCATTGGTTGTTTACCAATAGGCCATGTCAACCTAACCAATGAGGTTTTATTTGACAAACCGTGATAAAACCAGCTGGGACTCTGCTCCCTGACACCCACCAGCCGTATCCTCCATTGTCAGACTTCTAATCGGGCAGCTCCTCCAACTAGCTAAGAGAACAAATGCTTCTTCCCAACACCATCTGGGGATGAGAACCTCTTGAGGCTGGGAAAGGAGCAGCCCTGGAAAGAGACCTGCCCCTTGGTCCTTTCAGAGCCATGAGAAGAGAGACAAAAGTTTTCCACGAAAGGAAGAGGGGGTAACGCCAGGCCTGAGTTGCAGCCAGCCCACCTTGGCCGCTGGCAGGGTGGAGGGCCAGGCAGGCGGCTGTGCACCAGGTGCTCCCTGGGTCCCACTTGGGCAGCAGCAGTGCCTCCATGCTGAGCCTGGGTGGCTTTTCTTCCCACAGTGCCAGCTCTGCTGCGGAGGGGCCGGGGGATGCAGGCGGCCGGAGAATGGCACCAGCAGCAGGAGCTGCGCAGGAGGTTCATGAGCGTCATGGTGGCCTTTGCTGCTTGGTATTGTCTTTATTCCAGGGCCCTCTTCATGCAATCTGCGCCCTGCCCCAACCCGGCAGGTGTCCCAATCACAGCACACACACACACATAGACACACCACGGCACACCACGGCGGCTTCAGCTTGCCAAGGCCCTGGATTGTCTCCCAACGTTGGAGATCTGCCAGTCTGGGGGGGTGTCTTTCTTCAGGGGCTGGGCAACACAGGGCCGTCCTGCAGGAACTGCAAAGGGCCTCTTGGTGGGTTGCCCTTGTGCCCCAGGAAGGGATCTTGGCACTTCTTCCCTGGCTAGAAGCTTTCTTGACTAGCAGGTTCAAAATAAATGATCAACCAGCCCCCAGCAGTCCAGTGAGCCCTGGGTTTGCAAGAGCATAGCCGGACTCCCCACTGGTGGGGCCCCAAATTAAGCGGGATTGGATTTTAAAAACGCTTTTTTTTTCAGCTGGCTGGCCAATGTCCTGCATGAGCTGCTGCTGCTGCTGCTGGAATTGGAGCCTTTGGGGAGATGGGGCACCGGACAGCTGCTGCGTGGGGCAGCCCTCACCTGCTGGGCAGTTATGGTGAGTTAGGGGTGTGTCCCCCATCAGCATGCTCTAGGGCTGCAGAGCCCTCCAAAGGCCATCATTTCTGCAAACACCCAGAGAAGTCTGCCTCCTTAGAGGGCCTTTTCAGTCCTGGGCTGCGTCCTTGGAACTGAACCCCAGAGGGGGAGGGAACTGCTGGGAGTCTCTTGGACATTTTGCAGTCTCACCGCTCTTGCAAGGGAGGTTGGCCTTCCCAAGCCCTCCTCCTCTTCATTCCTCCGAAAAGTTGCAGAATTATAAGGGTTCTGCCAAGATGTTGGTAAATAGGTTGCCCAAGCCAGTGAGCACACAGCAGGATGGAGAACCAGCCAGCCTGTCTCTGAGGATTTTCTGTCTTGCTCCTCTTCCCAGATTATCTTAAACCCTCTTTCTGGAGCCCTGCTGATCCTGGCATTTTCATCCTGGAAAAGCAGGTGGTGCAGCAGGAAACAGGCGCCCACCTGGAGACCCCCTGGGGAAATCCTAAAGGAGAGTGGCCCCCTCCCAGGCCGTGCCCTGGAACCAGCCACAGGTTGTGGGATTGACCCGGGGCCCCTCGAGGTGTCCAGTCTCTTGGTCTCCTTTGAGAGCAGCACTTCGCTGGGTGAGTAGAGTGGCCTGCGCTCGGGGCCCTGCCAATGCTGGGGGGCTGGGCAGGGTCAGAAGGAAGGGCAGACAAGGCACAAATAGCTGAGGGAGCCAGCCTCCCTGGGGGGCTTTCCTAGGAGCTTCCCTGGGCTCAGATCCCTCAGGCAGCCCCCCCTTCTCTCCTTCCAGACTCCCTCTGTGAGGGGCCTGGGGGCTGCCCCGCCCAGCCTCAGAGCGAACATGAGCAAAGCTGCCACGAAGACTCGACCCCCCCGCCGGTCAGCTCCTGCTCCTGCTGCAAGGAGGGCACTTGGGCTGGGGCTGCCAAGGGGGGCGAAGGACACTGCACCCCACCGGCCTGGCCAGCTGCCCCCATCCGTGCAGGGCCTGCCTCCCCCACCTCTCCTGGGGTTCAAGCCAGCTGGCCGGTCCAGGCAGGGGACAGGAGCCTTTGGAAGGGGCCAGGGCCCAGCTGGGTTGGAAGCAGAATTCCCTCGGATGAAGAAGCTCTATAAAACAAGGGAGGATTTTCTGAAGAACAAACTACAAGAAACACGTTAATTTTTAACAGTAGAAAGTTTATTTGACCTGCCAGCGGAAACGCTGAACGTTGGATCAATTCAGGCGCAGAATCATTGATCTTCTGGTAAAAGTTTGCAAAGGGCTGATAAAAATCCGAGTGCTCAGGGAGCACCAGTGCTTCGATCCATGGAATAAGAGAATTTATAATGCAATAGAATGGTGGAAAACCAAATGTTTGTAAGCGTGTAAAAGAAACATCATTTTGGTGAAGAAGGCAACTTCTGCCTCTTCAAGTTCTAATTAAAAAATCTGTAATAACCCCAAAGACAACCAATTCTCGATCTTCTGCCTGATCCCTTCTCTCACCCAAGTAACCCAGTGAATTTAGCAGCCATGGGGTCAGAGGTCAGATGACCACTGCATTTGGTAAATCGCTCAAGAGTAGGAACGTTGCAAGGATGGTGTTTCCAAAGAGACCCCAGAGCCATTTCAGCTTAGTTGGAGCGGGTGAAGAAGTAGTAGGTAGCTGAGAGTTGTGGAAACCATCAGATTACTTATACCTCTGGCACCCAGAGCAGATCCTTAATCTGGGTCAACGGATCTTTTAAAAGAACAATCCTGCTTGGGAAAAGCTTTCACCTTCTGGAGGTGGGCTGGCTGGGGATGAGAGACCCAAAGTGGAGGGTCCCTACAGCCAGGGCCCTTTGAAGTGGGAAAAAGGGATTGATTGATAGGTGGTATTTATAAACTGCCAGCTTCAATAAAGGTGACTTTGGGTGGTTTACATCATCGAGGCTGGCTGGGCAAAGTCAGTGGGAGATCAGATGGAGAGAAACCCACCGACTCCTCCAGCGTCGGGATCTTCCCAGAAGAGGAGAACCTCAGGGATTGGCTCGGATAGTGACGCCTGTGTGCAGAGTTCCTCTGAGGAAGAGCAAAGCGCCAGCAAGGAGGAGTCGTTGCTTGAAGGAAGAGTTAGGCTCCTTTACAGTTTCAGGGGTTTGGGCTGGGTCTAAAGAAACTTCTGCAAACGGCTCGGTGGAGAGAGCCATGTCGACCGCAGTGGCCGGCTGGGGGATTCTGGGAATTGAAGTCCGCACATCTTAAAGCTGCCAAGGTTTAGAATGGCTGGTCGACAGGCTCCGTGCAACGACCTTCCCTTCTTTCGGCACTAACAGACGTGGGATACAGTTGGGCGGGGCGGGGGGGAGGCAGGGGCTTGGTTTGCAGGGCGCCTGGAGAGAGCAAGTGCGGCCCTTCAGGCATGCTGGGCTTCGTCTCGGCCTGCCCTGCTCATCGCCTCTTGCCAGCCTCCAGCGTCCGCCCTCCCGGGCGTTGCCCTTCTCAGGAATCCACTTGAGTCACGGTACTCCACCCCCCTCAAGCCCACCCCCAGGCCACACAATCCTAGGCATGACCCAGACTTTGGGTGGCTGTTAAACTTTCCCCCCATTCTTTGCGGGCACAGGCTGAGCTGTACCAGGGAGCAAAGCGATAAGTTTCTTGCTGACAGTCACCCGAGTCTGCCCTGCCCGCTTAGTCAGGGAACTGCCACCGCTCACCTTGGTGCTCCTGAAGGGGGCAGGGCACGGGCTCGGGGTTTGGCCCGGGCATCTCCAAGAGTGCCACTCCTTGGAGAGCTACATGGAGCTCTCGATTCCCCTTGGGTGGGGCAAGGGAACACCCAAACTCCCTCCCATGCCTGGCATATCCCACCCCAAAGAGCCAGGGCTATTCAGAGGGCGCACCTGGGAGCCCCGGAAGAGGCGTGCTTAGAGACACAGGCTGTCTTGGGCCAAGCAGAGCCCTGGGATTAAGACTTACAGAGCAGGCGGCCTCTAAGCCGCGGGCACCGTGGCCGAAGTGCCCCTGATGCAGGCAGAGACCCTGCCAGTCCTTGCAGCAGCTCCGGAAGCTGACCCGGCAGGGAATGCCCAGGGTTGCTGCCCTGGCTCTCAAGAAACTGCTCCAGCCCTTCAGCCCAGTGAGCGCAGGGCAGCTTTGCCCCGCTCCCTCAGGTCTTCTGACGTGCTCTGGGCTGCCTTGCAAGGGTTGGCAGAGGCCCTTGGAAAGAGCATCCAGTGCGCAAGTTAATGTTTACAAGACCGCAGTGACTTTTGCAAGTAATGAAAACTGGCAACTCATTCTATGTGGAGCCCTGCAAGCGGCTGGCTGCAGAGGGTGCCGAGGTGGGCAGCAGGAAAGCGCTCGCTCGGGGTGAGCATTGCTGACATGGGCAGGACACGTCTCTGGGGGTGGGGGGCTCTGTGCAAAGGGTCTCTGAGCAGAGCTCTCTGGAAGGGAGTCTGGCGCCTGCTCTAGAACCTGGGACAGCACCACAGGCTGAGGGTCAAGGCTGGACAACCTGCTGCTGGCTGGGGGCACTGCCGTGGCTGGCCCTTTCCGTCTCGGGGTCTGGCTGGGGTTCTTTTCAGCCACATGGGAGCCCTTCCTGCCTTTTTCCCTGCCATCTTTGTGAACTTCTTGTGTAAAAACAGCAAGAAAAATGGTAGTCGTTCCGACTGGCAGGGCTTTGGGGCTGCGAAAGCAGTCTTGGAAGCGGCAGCCTCTGGCCAGGGGAGCCCAAGCCAGGCAGGAACCCCGGAAGGTGCATTCTGTTCCCCAAGAGCTTTTGGGGCCGAACTGTGGAGTGCCTGTGTGGGTTTCTTGTCAGCTGTGAGGAAACGCCACTCAGAGGGAGGCCTTCTCAAGGGAAGTGGGTGGGCCTGGCTCTGGGTATAAAACTCTCGGCCCGGTTGGCGTAACCCTCCCAAATCAAGGCACCTGGGCTGCTGAGCACCACCTCCTGCGGCTGCAACAGGTGAGCCTGGAACAAGAGGCGGGGGGTCAGAATCCAGGGTGGCCACGAGAGGGGTGGGCTTTGGAGGCGGCTTCTCTCTCTATCGAAGATCCAGAATCTCATGATCAAGTTGCTCTCTGTTGCTTCACCTTTAAGCTTTCCACATTAAGCCTTGATTAATGGCAAAGGTTGAATTGTTTTCTCACACAAGTCTAGAAATTAAGCAATTCAGCCAGCTGTTGGAAGGAAGGAAGGAAGGAAGGAAGGAAGGAAGGAAGGAAGGAAGGAAGGAAGGAAGGAAGGAAGGAAGGAAGGAAGGAAGGAAGGAAGGAAGGGGCTCTCCTTATCAAGGTGTCTTTCGAAAGTCCCAGGACACCCCCCCTGCCCCCCTCCAAGAGCTCTGAAGAGGACCTCCTTGCTGAGCTGCTCCGATCAACCCTGGGCATCTCAGGGGTCTGGGGAGCCCTCTGCCTTTTCCCTGGTTGGTCCTAAGAGTGGTGATGAAAGGCGCTTAGGGGCCCCCCTCCCCTTGGCATCCTGCCAGCAGGTGGTGGGGAAATGCAACCAGGCACCAAGAGCCGCACCCACACACACCCCGGGCCTTTACTCGGGGGGGGCTTCAAGGTCGACTCCTTGGGTTGGAAGGGCTTCCAGAAGCTCTGCCCCAGAGGGGTGCAGTGACTGTTCACCCTGGCCTTGGGCTCTCCCCAGCCCCCTCAGTCTCTCCCTCTTAAGTCAACTAACAGGAGGAAGGAGCTCTGATGCTGGGAGCCCTTATCTTGCCTATCTCCCCACACCTACCTGTGCTGGCATCCTTTTTATTTGCCTACCTCCGGCTCCTCGAGCAACAATGGGCTGCAGGCACCACAGAAAACGAAGCTGGCAATCACAATCCCAACAAAGCAGCAATTGGCCAACCAGCAAACAAAGCAACTTCAGAAACGGAGGGCAGCTTCTCATAGCAGCAGCCAGAGACGAGGCCAAGCCCATCCAGAGGCCGAGATGCCCCGCTGACTCCCAAGCCCTGGCATGGGGGGCAGGGAGGGCCGGGTCTTCTCCCCTGTCAAGCTTTTCCGTTGAGGGGCAGTTGCCAGGCTGAGGCTCCCCATCAGCCATGCCTTGCTGGGCCTCCTGGGTCAGTTTTTATTGTTCGGACACCTGTGCTGGGCCCCCGCAATACACCATGCCTGTTTTTCTAATGCCCCACCTGTCTCTCCCAAGCATCTGTGGGGAGCATGAAGCATGAAACCATGGGTAGAAAACATGCTTTTCACATGTTTACATTCAGATGTTCCCACTGTGTCCCTGTCCTCCCTCCCACCAAATCTCAGGGGCTGAGAACAGAGAGAGAGACCTTTGCTCCGGGCGATCTCTGGCCCTCCATTTGTCTGTTTGTGCTGGCTTAATGGTTACCTCCCAGCTGCCAGCAGAAACGCCACCTTCTCCACTGGGTTGGGACTGGGGAAGCTCAGCTCAGTAGCCACAAGCCCGCCGCCCCTCTGGGGTTTGTGGGCACTGGGTACCACCCTGGTTACTTCTGTGTTCCAGCATCAAGTCCTGTTGCCCTTGGGAGGCTGGGATGGCCCAGAGCACCTCCCACAGCCAGCCACTGGCCCCGGGTCCCTCCAGGCTGCATGCGCGTGTCTGACGGCATGGAGGGCTGGGGGGGAATTCTGCCCCACTGGCAGGTGGGAAGGCAGCTTTGCCGCCTGGGGCTGCAGGGCCTGTGCTCTGGGCAGACGCACAGAGGAGGGGTGTGTGCAGTGCATGTGCGTAGGGAAGGGTGTCCTGGAACAGGGTCGGCCTTTTGAACTGAGGGTCGCTTTGTCTTCGGCCAGCCTTGGCATGGATTCCGGCACTGACTTTGCACCCCGGAAGGAGACGCCAAGAACCTCCGTTTGTGCGGGACGTGGTACGGCTGACGCCAAGTGGCGTCACGGCTGAGGCAGCTGGCCAATGTCCAGCATCTGGAACATTGGCCCCGGAGCAGTGAGTGGCCTCTGGGCAGCTGCCAAATCGGGGGCCCTGGAAGGGAAAGGCCCACCCCCCCAGCAGGATCTTAGGGAACCTTCCGCCCCATGCGCAGCGAGTCTCTGCGGAACAGGCTCCTGGCTCCTGGCAGAGCGTGGGACCAGGTGCCGTGGCCACTCGGGCAGGCTGGAATGGCACACACAGAGACTTTGTTTGGCCAGGGTGGGCGGAAGTCCTAACAGGCGGTCTGAATTCTAAAGTGTGTTGTTTGGTGGCCGATAAAGGGCTTATTGTATGCAAAATAGTTTATAAAGCAGCATATGACTTTCTCGAGATGGGCACAGTTTGCCGGAGGCCTGCGCCTGTAGAGGGAGCCTGTGGTTGCCTTGCAGAAGGACCGTTCCCCAGGGCAAGGTAAGGGCTGGCCGGAGGCTCATCCTCACCCTGTAAGGAATGGGCTGGCTGGGAGCTGCTGGGAACAGGCAGGGGGTCTTGGGAAGGGGGCAAAGGCTGGGCATTGGGGGAAGCCCATCTCTTTTGGTGTTCTCCACCCTAATTTTGCAGGGCTGCCAGCACAGGACAACGGTGATGCCAGCTGCTTTTAAATCAGTTGGGTTTATCATAAGCTCCCCAAAAGTTGCTTCTCAAAATACTTTTAAAACATGTGTGCATTTCCATCACTGTTCATCAGCCTGCCCGGCCAGTCAATGCCATGACTGCGTTGGTGCAGATCCTCTGATGAATTTCTGGAGAAGGGAAAGTATGCTCTGGACAGGGCAGGCAGGGAATGGCACCACTTTGCTTCTGAGCTTGGGAGCACCTAGAAGTTGCCTCCAGTCTGCAGGGCGTAAGGTGACCCCAGCCAGGTCTCTTGCAGGGAAAGACCCTGCAAGACTCTCGATTGGCTGTCTGGGGGAAGGGGCAGCGGAAAAGCCGTGCTGGGCTATGGGGAGCATCTCGCTCTCTGCCTCTCCTGGGGAAGGTTGCCAGGTTGCCCAGGTGGAGTCTCCGCTTCCAGCCTAGCCCAGCAGAGCTGCTTAGGCATACAGAGCTAGGGTGTGCAGCCATGCCCCTCAGAGCAATGTGGGGAGACGGGCGAGGGGGAAGAGCAGTGGAAGACTGTAGTAGGGTCCTCTTCCGTTGAGGGGCAGGGCCAACTCCATGCCAGCCTATGGGCTTGGTGGCAGCTGCCAAAGGAAACTGTGGGAAACTGCCAGTCCTTGTAAGTGTTGGCAGCGCCATCCTGACTGCAGCATCTGCCCAATCCTTTTGTCATGGTAGGCCAGGTCAAGAGAGAGAACTGCAGGGGTGCCAGGAGTCTCTTTATTGCTGTAGGGCAGGAGATCCATTTCTCTAAGCCTGAGGAGTTGGGAATGGGGGCTCAGGACAAGCCTGAGGGCTGACAGCAGAGGTTTCTGAAAGCAGGGCTGCCAAGGGAATGGCGGTTGGGGCACGGACGGACAGACGGATGGATAGACACCGTGGTTCTTTGCACTCCCCACCCGGCAAACCGTGGTGGAGAGACTGAGCCTGGGGCCCCATCCGCCCTGACCATGCCATTTTCCTTTCAGGTCTGAAGCACCATGAAGTGGGAAGGCTTCTACGCCCTAGTCATTGGCGTGAACCGCCACTCCACCGCCGTTGGCCGCATCTGGCTCTCCGTGGTGTTCATCTTCCGCATCATGGTACTGGTGGTGGCCGCCGAGAGCGTCTGGGGCGACGAGCAGTCCTCCTTCACCTGCAACACCCAGCAGCCTGGCTGCAAGAACGTCTGCTACGATTTCTACTTCCCCATCTCTCACATTCGGCTCTGGGCGCTGCAGCTGATCCTGGTGACCACGCCAGCCCTGCTGGTGGCCATGCATGTGGCCTACCAGCAGCACCAGGAGAAGAAGCTCTTGGTGATGACTGGCCACGGGGACACCAAGCACCTGGAGGAAGTCAAGAAGCACAAGATGCGCATTTCTGGCTCGCTCTGGTGGACCTACATCTTCAGCGTACTCTTCCGTATCCTCTTTGAAGGCATCTTCATGTACATCTTCTACATGATCTACCCAGGGTACCAGATGATCCGCCTGGTCAAGTGCGATGTCTACCCATGCCCCAACACCGTGGACTGCTTTATCTCTCGGCCCACCGAGAAGACCATCTTCACCGTCTTTATGCTGGCCACCTCTGGCATTTGCATCATCCTCAACGTGGCTGAAATGGTGCTCCTTGTCGTGCGAGCCTGTGCCCGGCGCCTCGGCCGAAGCCACAACCCTTCCTCGGGGAAGGGCTCCTTCCTGGGGCACAAGCTGTCTTCCGAGTACAAGCAGAATGAAATCAACCAGCTGCTGACCGAGCACGACAGCTCCCTCAAGGACATTCTCCGGCGGAACTCGGGGCTGCAGGAGAAGAGTGACCGCTGCTCGGCCTGCTAGAGGCCTCGGGCTGTTGGTGGGTCGTTGGGCTCCGGCCCGATGGGGAGCAGAGGACTCTTCTGGGCGGCTGAGCTGCCTTCTGGGGGAATTGGGCTGGGGCCTCTCCCCACCCCTGCTGTCACTGGCTACCGTCCTACACTTCCCTCCTGTCAGCTTACAGGTTCCGTACTTTCTCTGGATTTTGCAGGCACCGGACCGGCCTGCGGAATGCCCTGGGGGCAGCGAGGCAGACCCCAGTGGCTGGTGCTTTGCAACGGGGCTTCTGAAGGATGCTGCAGGCCCCTTCCAGCCAGGAAATCCAAGTGCAGCTCGGCTCCCTGGCTGGGTTTTACTGTACCAAAGCAAGTCACAGTATTAAAACGGTTTCACAGGTCCTGCCTTTAGTGGTTTTTCTTTGGGCTTTCACATCAGCACGTGGAAAGTTGCTTTACCTGGGAGATGCTGCAGACCTTTCGCTGCCTGAATTCCTGGCCGGCCACTGTTTGCTGAAAAGTATGTCAGGAGGTGGGAGGAACCTTCCCTTCCCATCCCGAGTCTGGATCCAGGCAAGGAGCTCCTGCCAGGAGTCCAAGCAGAAGGCGGGGGGAGGAAGAGGCGACAGCAAGCAGGACCCTTAGCCAGTTGGGGAGGAGGGGCAAACTGGCTTATTCCAGATGTCCCCCGGCTTGCCAGGCAAAGGAGGCTGTGAGTTTTGCAGAGATGGGGCAGGAGGTGCACCCAGCAGAACAGCCCGACTTCCCAAAGCCCCATTTGTTGTGGTGCCCGTAGCTAAAGGCAAGCACCCTCCCCTGCAGAAGGAGGCGTAATGAGTCAGGCAAATAAAGGCGGAGGAAGCCCTGGAATGCCAATGGCAAGCTGGCAAAGCTTGGAGGGCACCCAAGCTCCACTGCTGGATGAGGAAGGACAGAGGCTCAGAGCCCCCAATGTGGGCAGCGGGCACTGGAAGTTCTCAGTTGAAATGGGGCAACCAGGATAGCTGAGCACCCCGGGAGGGAGGGAGGGAGGGAAGGGCGCTCTAGGCGGCTTTCCCTGTCCCAGAGACGGCCCAGCCCCTTGTTGGGCTCCCCCATGGCCTCAGGCGGCCATCAGTCAGGCTGCCCTTCCTCCCCTCTAGCCCAGACCTCGGAGTGCTTCCTTGTCCCAGATCCAGGCAGGAAGAGATGGGAGTTCCATGCTGGGCAGGAGTCCCACCTGCTCTGCAGCCACTGAACACAGCAGGACTCTCCCACGCACACAGCACCCAGGCTGGCTTCCTGCCGGCCAAGACACCAAAGCCGGTGCCTGAAAGCAGCTCTCCTTCTCGTGCTCTGCTTGGCCTGCAATCCGGCTCCCTTCTCGCTCGCCCCACGGCCCAGGTGCAGCTGGAACACCTCCCCTGAGCTGTCCCCCCCCCCCAAATGCCTTGGTCTTCACAATAATTCCTAGCGTGGAGAGACAGCGAAGTCCACTGGAGGGCGCCAACCTGGGCAAAGCCAGCCTCTGGATCTGACCACACCAGCAGCTCCCCTAAGTCTGATGTGAGCTACTGCCCCCTAATGGCCAAAGGATGAAAGAACACACAGGAGACAGCACCCCGGATAGTTTCACCTGTAGGCCAGAAAGAGAAACCCGGGGGTGGGGGGAGGACTGGATCCCCACTGGTCTCGACTGCTTAGCGGCTCACCTCTGGGGCCCCAGTGCCGAGTTCTCTCCTCCCCCCACCAGAAAGAGCCAAGGCCAGAGGGAGATTTTTTGCCTTTATTTGAAATGAATGGTTTCCAGAGAGAGGCAGGGGCTGCCGGGTCTTAACGTCCAGTATATCACAACGCGACAACGAGGCCCGCAACTGGCTCACTGAAGACACGGACACTGCAGGGCTGGGCCAGGACAATGTATATACAGGCTCAACAAACGGCACCACCACCACCACCAGCCATAGCTCAGAGTTCAACGCCACACACAGAGACAGAGGGGACCCGGGTGCAAGGCGGCCTCTGAGCCCCTGGAGGAAGAGCAGCAGGCCAGGGCTGGAGGTCAGCGGAAGGGGAGGGGGCGAACAAGAGAATGGGCCCACCAGAGCCACCCCCCTCCCCCTCCCTCCCCATGGCCAGAACAGGCAGGGTCCCGGAGCTCTCAACCTAACCTCCAAGTCCAGAATCCCCTGCCAGTCTGCAGAGAGGGGGGCCGGGTGACGACGCCAGCCAAGCGAGGACCCCCGAGTAGCGTGGGGAGGATGGAGGCACCAGGGGCCCATTTGCCAGGATGGAAGAGGCGGCGGCCAAGTCCTCCATGCCCGCCCACCCAGAAAGAGAAGGGCTGGCGGGCAGCTGTCCCCGGTCCCTGCAGCTGGGGGGGGGGAGCAGCACCAGAGCCCACCTTCTCTCACAGCCAGGGCAGCCCGGCTCAGTCCATGTCGTCGTCCAGGCCTCCCGCCCCGCGGCTGTGCTCCTCGTAGATCTCGCGCACGGCCAGGATGCGGTTCAGCATGCTCTCCAGCATGCTCTTGTCCATAGGGATGACCGAGTACCAGAGCGGGGACTCCGCGATGCAGGAGCGCTCCGGCTGCAGGTAGAAGACGTCGTTGCGGCTGCGGAGGCTCTCAGGGCTGCAGACGGAGGGGGAGAGAGATGGGGGTTAGGGAGGGGAGCCCTGGGTGGGCGTCCTGAGGGACGCACAGCCCTCAGGACCCGGCCTGTGCTGGAAAAGCCAGAACCGGCACCCTCCCGCTGCCCCCTCACCATTTGGAGAGGTAGAACTCGTAGAACTTGACTGGGCAGCGCAAAGGGTTCATCCGGTTCTCCCGCTGCTCCAAGACCGGCACCTCCTCCTCTCGCCTCCGCTTGCCTAGGCTGCTCTCTGCGTGAAAGGGGCAGCAGAGGGTGAGTGAGGTGGGGGGGGCCAGGGGGGTCGGGTGGGGGAAGCAGAAGGTGGAATCCCTACCTCGGCCCTTCCGGTGCCGCACAGGAGCGTAGTAGCGGATGCTCACGACTTTGGCTGAGCCCCGCGGCGTGGTGCACTTGCGTGACTGCCGCACCACATTGGTGAAGGAGAGCTGCATGTGCTCCTCGGCCGTCTGCAGCCCAAAGAACTTGGTGTTGAAGAACATCAGGGTGTTGAGCAGCACAAACGGGGAGTAGACGCCCAGCTGCTTGCAGTCCCAGAGGTGCTCCTCTTCCACACGGGAGAAGACCGTGCCTGCAAAGGCGCAGGATGCAGCCAGCCATCAGGGCGGGAGGCCCAGGGTCGAAACCGGACCAGCAGGCGGGGACCTGGGCTCCAGAGAGCCTCGAGTGGCCTGATGCCCCTGGCAGAGCCAAATTTTGAGGTTCCAGGAAGGGGCAGCTGGCGTGCCTGCCTATGCTGCAAGTGCTGGGAATCCCACTCCCATCATCCTAAGCCTTTGGAGCCCCCCAACTGTTTCCATGGGTTCCCAGCCTGATCCGAGAGCCAGACTGGCAAGCCCTGGGAGACTTTGGGGAGGTGAGAAGCCCTGCTGAAGCTCTCCGCCTTTCCATTCTGGATGCCCCATGGCGCTCCATGCTCTCCCCCCTCTCGAGCCGGAGGTCTGCACCCACCCACCCTCCAGGCCGCCTTATCTGAAGAGGCAGCCAAAACACTCATGGATCCAGGCCTGCGGGGAGACCTGGCCAACCCCAGCTGGTCCCTTTAGCAGCCTCCGGCCCCTGCCTCTCCAAGGGGGCGCCCCCCCCAACCACTCCCCCAGCAGGCACTCACTGTTGGGCAGGACAGAGGGCTGCCAGCCGCTCAGCAACTTGTTGAGCTCTTGCACGAAAGTCAGGTAATAGAGGTCGGTGAAGATGTTGACCATGCGGTTGTTCTCCAGCAGGTACTGGAAAGGCCGAAGAGGGTCACAAGGTCAAAGAGGCTGCCCCCAATCTGGGGCTCTCCGGGGGAATCCTCTTGTGAGGGCTTCCCTCTGCGAGTTTCTCACGGTGAAGCAGCAGCTTCTACGCCCCTGCACTCCACCCCCCCCCCATGGAAGGGGCCATCTAGAGAGAGGAAGCTCAGCCAACAGGGCAGCCTGATCCACAGAGAGCATCTGTGGAGGTCCGGGCCTCCCCCAAAGGGCCCAGCTGAGATGGGCCCCTCACCTGCTGGATTCCCAGGCACAGGTAATAGACACTGTCGGGCTCATAGCGCTCCCCGTTGGGCCGGGTGATCTCCTTGACGAACTGGGCCAGGCCGTAGTTCAGCTCGGCCGCCGTGCAGGCCAGGATGTCCTCCTTGATCCGCATGGGCTTGGCTGCGGGCGGCAATAGGGCAGGCTTACCAGTGGGAGCAGGCAGGGATGCCCGGGGGGGGGAGGGTCACCCTCCCCGGCCCTCCTGTCCGTGTGTCCCAGACTTACGGCCAAAGCGCAGCTCGTCACCCTTGCTGGTATTGGCACCAACATACTTGGCCTGCACCCAACTCTTCCAGGCGTTCACCCCGTAGGAGGAGTTGAGGGCTGAGCCGCTGGGCTGGCTGCTCACCGAGTCCCTGGAACAGCTCTCTGACAGCACCAGGCGCTTCTGGCCCTGCGGGACGGGGGGGGGGAGGGGGCTTCTGGTGAAATCAGCACCATTTGCCGGGAGACGCCCAGGTCCCGCCCTGCAACTTGCATCCCAATAGCCTCCTGCTTTGTACTGAGTGAGAAGACCTAATTTCCTCCAGGTGTCACCCAGACTGGCAAAACCTCACAGGCCGTTTCCCCCCCATTCAATGACACCCGCCCCCCCCCAGCAGAAGATTCCCCCTGGGGAGACAGGATGGGGGGGGTAGTTTGCTTCCCAGGATTCCCACGTTTGTCTTTTTTGCCTAGGGGGGTTTTTCTCTTCCTGCGGAGTTTTGATGGGGCGTCCTGGCGCTTGGGATCAGCAAACTACTTTTCATTTATCTGAAGGCAAAAAAGGAAAGTCCTCCCACTAAACAGAAGCTGATCTCTCTGAAAGAAGCATTTTAGCCTCAGTGCTTTTATTAAACCAGCCCGGAAAATGCCACCTCTGGGCCCTTTGGCACCCGAGAGCCTCCCAGCCGGAGGTCAACGCGAGGCTCAGGGTGAGCCTTGAGAGAGCAGAAGTCCAGCTGTGGCACTACAAGGTCCTTTTCCGGGGGGGAGGGGCGGAGCCCAGTGGGACCCACCTTGCGAATTGAGCGAGGCAAGTCTGGGTCTGCAGCGACGTCCTCGGGGGCCACCAGGCTGCAGTCGAAGAGGAAGTCCACACTGGGATTGATGTCCAAGGGGTCTGCGGAGGAAGGCAGGAGCCACTGCACACCAGGCCCCCCAAGGAAGGGACACCAGCGGCCGCCCCACCCTCCCCTGGTGCTGCCCTCACTCTTAGGGAAGTCGGCCTCCAGGTCCTGCCCCGGCTCGTCCAGGACGTTTGCCATCTTGACCGCCATGGCCAGCACGTCATCCCTGGCTGGCCCAAAGAGGTCGCAGTCCTCCAGGAGCCCTTCGGCACTCTGGTTGCTCACCAGGTCTGTGAAGACAGCCGGGGGGGATGTCAGGCCTGCGCTCCTTCTTGGGGCCCCTGCAAGCATCAGGGCCCTTTTGGCCCAGCAGGTTCTGAAGCATGCAGGACCCTCGAGGGAGGCAGGGAGGGAGGGAGAAGCCAAGGCCTCCCTTTGCCCCCTGCCCCCCAGCCAGGACACGTAGAGAAGGGGGCAGGAAGGCCAAGGAAGAGGGCCCCGCCCACCTGTGCTGGCCTTGCAGAAGGCGTGTTGGCAGCCGCCAAGCCTTCCTGAGCCCAGAGAGCCCCTCTCCGCCTCCTGCAGGTGCCCCCAGAGGCTCCCCTCCTGTGGATGCCCAGCTGGCCTTCTCCAGCCCAGAAGGGTCCTGCCCCTGGCAGGGCGGCCCCATTTGGCCCAGTGGCGTGTGGGGCCCCTCCGGGAACCCACCACACAGGTCAGACGAGGCTTTGTCCAACTCCTCGGCCTCCGCAATCATCTCAGCCATGGCCAGGATGTCGGCTTCCAGGGGGTTGGAAGGGATCTTCACCTTCAGCTCCTCAATCGTCTCCACAATCTTCTCTGTGCTCTCCAGGGTGGTGGGCAGAAACATGGGCACAGGCACCTGGAAGAGGCAACGGGTCAGGATCCAGCAGGAGAGGGCGGACGGCAGCGGCTGCCGAAGGAGGAGGGCGTACTCACGGGGACCGGCATGGAGAAAGGCACCGGGACTTTCTGGCAGAACATGTTCATGGGTACGGGCACAAAGACTGGCACCGGCACGGGCAGCACAATCACCTGAGGCTTCCAGTCGTCTGTCAGGAAGGGAACCATCAGCAGGTCTCCTTCGGCCACCTGGCCGCCGGCCCTCCTGGTGGTCCCAGACAACGCCTCCCTCTTTCCTCCCCTCAGAGCCGCGAGGGAGGGCTCAGCCCCTCCCATCAGCTGCATCGGGCCAGGAGCACCTGCCCCAGGAAGGGGGGGCCCACCGGCAGCCTCCTCCCAGCCCCCCCTTACCTGTCTGGCAGCCCTTGGACTTCATCTCCGTCTCGCAGGAAACCCCCCGGTTCTGCATGAGAGGCTTGCACAGGGCAGCCTTGTTCTTTCGGGGCGTGACCGGCTGGGGGGCCTGGAGGGGAGCGGATGCTGGCAAGGTGGGGGAGGCCTTGGTCGTCTCCTGCAGAGGTCCAGAGAGGGCAGAGGTCAGCAGCGGGGGGGAGGGGGGGCAGAAGCCCTTCTTCTCCAGTCTCCCCCTGCCCCTTCCTTCACCCAGGCTGCACAGGGGCCCCCGAGCAGCCAGCCTGAGAGACTCACCGCATTGGGCTCTGCTTTCTGGGCAGTGGCGGAGGGCTGCTTGGGCTCCGGGGCCTGACCTGCACGGAGAGAGAGTTTCCGGGCTGGGGGCTGCAGCTTTCTCCACACCTGCCCGGCCCCGAAGGCCAGAGAGCGCAAGGCTGGCCTAGGCGCTTGTTCATCCAGGCGCGCGGCCCTTCTCACCCTGCGCAGCAGGAAGAGCAGCCGCCAATGTCCTCACCGAGGAACAGGCCGGTGCCCAGGAGACACGGGTCTAAATCTCGGCAGGGGAATGGAACCACAACTGGGGGAGAGGAGCCCCCCAACTAGAGGGAGATGCGGCCCTCGGGTGGAGTCCAGAGCTGCCCACAGATCACTCAGGCAAGGAAAGGCAGGGCTTCTCCCAGCCCACTGGAGGGCCGGCAGCTACACCAGCCCGAGGCTAGTGCATGCCTCTGCCCCTCCCGGCTCTCCTTCCCTGGGCCCTCCTGGGGTAACAGGGTAGCGTTTCTACTAACCTGTCAGAAAGCCACCCAGCAAAGCTGGCACTCACGCTGGAATGTTCCTTTAGGCACTCAAAAACTAATTCCTAGCCTTCGGACAGACAGACGTCGCTAGGCAGAGGCACCCACCAGTTCGTGCAATTCACACACCAGTCCAGCCATTTGGGCTATACAGCTATAAACAGCTCACTTTCTTAGGGCGGAGGAACACAGCAGCCCTCCCTAATTTGGGCCGCCTCCAGATGTGGGGACTTCAATGCCCAACCGTCCTTAGCCAGCAGGGCCAGTTCCAAGAATTGTGGATGGTAAATATCCATCCACCTGGGGGGGGGGTGTCCTGCCCTGGGGGGAAAGTTGGTGGGAGAAGTCACAACACTTCACTTTGAGCGTATGAAAGGACGCCCTGCTCTTAAAGGCTGCGAGTCGCTGTCGATCAAACCCCTTAGCAATAGCATTGTATGATTACCGCTAGGAACCCCCAGCCCTTGCGAGATGCCTTCCTCCTAGAAGAGGCGGACAGTGCAGTTTCAGCTGCCCTCCTGAACCCGGGATCCAAGGGGGAGCCTAGCTCCGAAGAGCAGGGATAGCAGCCAAATTGCTTCCCTCAGCCCCTCGGAGGGCATCCTTGGGCGGTTGGGACCAGGACGAGCAAAGAAAGGAACTTATTGTCTGCTTAATTTTACCAGCTGAAATAACATGGCCCAACATTGTAAAGTGTTACATGTGTTAACAGCAATCAGACCTGCAAGAATCCGTTATATAGCCAACTACAATAAAAATACTTTTAGTTTTCTGTGGAGTTGATGTCTTGGCGTGGTCTACCCAGACGTTTCGAAATGCTTTTTAAGAGCAAACCAAACCAATGTGATCAAGTAAACGCCATGTAGAACTCAGGATGGGCCAAAATGCACCGTGGAAAAGCCCTCCTGGGTGTTTGCCCCTGCCTCTTCAGCAGGAGTGGTAAGTCCCAGAGCCCCAAAGTGTGGACCAGCCCCGAGCAATGGAGGACAACAGACCCGCTGCCCACCCACCACCCTGGGATCCTCTGGTCCACAGATCCAAAGCTTCTTCCTCCCTAGAGACAGTTTGCCGCACAGCCTGTTTGATGTGGGGGCACCTTTGGCCACCCTCCTCCCGCTGGCCCGGCATGTCAGAACCAGAGAGGTGAGCGAGAAAGGGGAGGCCTCCCGGCGGAGTTCCAGCCCACGACCCTCCCCCAGGGGCCAGTGCAGGATCCTTCCTTCGCCCCATTTCCACTCATGCGCTTCCGAGTCTTGGCTGGCCGAAGCACCGGCTACTCACTGTTCAGCAGACTCTCGGGCCCTTTCTGGGTGTCCAGGTTGGGCTGGTTCTGTTGGTTGTAAAACCTCAACAAACACTGCTGGTTGCAGAAATGCTTGATTTGACCCCGCCAGTGAATGGTTTCCAACAGCTTCCCCTGCCGCTTGCAAGCGTGGCACCGAGCTGCCTGCAGGCACCAGAGAGGGAGAGGAAGGGTTAGGCCAACCCGCCAGGTGCAGGATCTCATCCTCCCCACAGCTTCCCACATCTGGCAGAGCAGCTTCCGGCTTCCCTGCGGAAAACCAAACTTTTACTGACATGTTTAGATCCTGGGCTGAGATACAAACCAGACCCGGATCCCCCAGGGGGCTTCCCAGGCTAGGCTGCCTCGCTTCTGCGCCAAGCCACAAGCCACACCAACACAGCTGATGGACAGTCCAACGAAGGGCAGAGCAAGGGGGATGGGGCTCACATCTACCAGCTCTGGCTTAGGCGGCATGGAAGGCCCACAGAAGGGGGAGATTCAAATGCCTTAGGCCCCTGGGAAGCACACCCCGCCCCGTGGGAGAATCTCTGGCCCCCTATCCATGGAAGAGCTCTAGCAAGCCAGGCACCGGCGGCTCCTGGGATGCGGCTTTTGCGCCCTGAAAGGGGACCAGAGAGCAGCTGCCAATGGTTGTCTCCCAAATGGGGGCAGAGGGGGGTGGCTTGAAGCTTTGAAGCTGGCAGAACAGCTTCGGGACCCTCTGGCCCACCTCACAAGGGGGTGGGGGGGGGCTTGTGACCCGGAGAGTGACACTCCGGATCTCCCAAAACTCAGGAGGGCTTTCCTTAAAAAAACTATTTGGGGCTTCCGGTGGCATTTCCGTCAAAGTCGAACCAGAGACCACAATCATGCACGGCTTTGATCCATGCTTGCCCTGTTGGAGGGGTCCCTGAGGGACCGAATCATCTGACCCACCTTGTAGGGGTGGGGGGAATAGGGGGAGACCACCAGCTGGGTTGAGGGGAGCTGCATCTCCCCTCCCTGGCTTGGTATCTACTCCCCTAGAAGACAGGGAGAAGCGGCAGTTTAATGGGTGCCCTGAAGACTGGAAGCTGCCGGGACTTAAGTTTGTGCTGGAGAATGGAAGTGGTGAGCGGCATGTAACTGGATAAAAGACTTTGAATACTTTTTTTTTATAACCCCGAAAAGTGGAAAGAAAGAGTCCTCGTTTGGAAGAATGGTAGCGGCAAATGGTGAATAAGAGGAAAATATAAAGGAAAAACCAGCAATAAAAGAATTATATGAAAACAGAAATTAAATTTGGACTAATATACAGAATTGGACATTGTTTAGGCATTGGATAAAATGCTGGATTTATTTGGAATGGATAAAATTTAATGTTAATACTATGGAAAAGAGAATTAAAAATTTAAAAAACTTTGAAAAGAAAGTGATATAGAGCACCACCTGATGGTTAAAGGTTTTCCTCTTTTATGCTTTTATGGGAAATTACTGGTCGTCTAACTATTTGAAAGAAGAAGTGGAATAAAAGATTATTAATACAACAAGAACCCCGGAAGCTTTAAAAGAAAAAGTGGGGACTACAGTAAAATATAAAGGCATACAATATTTTGGGACTGCTGGAGGTTGACTGTGACAAAAAAACAGAAGAAAGAGAAAGTGAGAGAAATGGAGACTTCTGGCAAGGACTATAATAGAAAAATTTGATCTTTAATAAAGAAATGGAAGAAATAAGCAAAGAATTTAAGTCGGAGCTGCAAACTGTGAGAGGTATGTTAAAAGAAAGAATGAGATTGCTGGATACAATGATTAGTAAAGTAATGGCGTTGCAGCTTGCAGAAGAACAAAGAAAGCCAGAGATGACGAGTTGGAAGAGGAAAACAACAGCCTAGAAGAATATGGAGAACAAGGACCATTGCCAAAGAATATAAAAGGATTTAAAATAGAGACACTGACAACAGAGACAACAAATAAAAGAGACAAGGCTCCCAAGACTAAGAAGAAGAAGAAGGAATTATATAAGAAGAAACCCCAAAAAAGAGAACTGGAGAGGGTGGGGGAAAGCATGACTGACAGGCAGAGGGGAATAAAAATAATACTAGAAGGAAAAAAGAAGGAAGACCAGGGAAATTTAGAAAAGGGAAAGCTGGCTAAAGTTAAAAGAAATAATAAAGCCAAGAAATTTAGAGATAAGGGTTAGTGATATTATAAGGAGGATACCACATGGGAACGTATATTGGATTTAATTTAAAACGAATGGAAATGAATCAAAATATATAGACAAACTTTGGCTAAGGGGAAAGGAAGAAAAAACATGATTATTAATGATTACAAGTAAAGTGAAGATAAAATGAGACATATTAAGAAGTTACTCTAGCGATTTTCTGGGGGGGTATCTTAAAATATATACATTTTAAAATATACAGTTGATTATAATGGATATTAGAAGTGTATAATGAGAGTATTTTGTTATGATTAAAGTAGGGGAATGGAAAACACCATGTGGATCCTAAATACATTATTTATTATTTATTATTTAAATACATTGGCTATATTTAATTTTTATTTTTTTAGATTGTTTTATATCGGCTTAGAGAAAATTAAGGATAATAATGATGTGTAATGTAAAATAAAATAGATGATAGGCTGAAAATGGAAATAATAGGGGATAAAGAATTGAAAACCTATGTGTGGATGAAATGATCTTGATACTGAACTAATGAATTGAAATATGAAATGCAAATTTATTTAAAGATGAGTGAAATGAATAATAATATGAGATGATATTATATAAGATTAATGAAAATGAAAGTATGACTATGTACAAGTGTTATAATTCGGAATCATGTTGCTCACGTGAAGAGATGTGTAAAAATAAAATAAAAAATAAAAAACTTTTAATTAAAAAACCCACTATTTGGGAGAGTTCCAGACAAGAAGCTCAGCCTCTTCATGGCCCCGGTTCTTACGGACCCTTTTACTACTACTTCACCATCATCATCATCATCATTATCATCATCATCATCATCACAACAACAACAACAAGGCTTTATGGATTTGCTCACTTGGTGCCCTCAGGAACCTTTTAGCCTTTAGTGCAAGGAGAGGCCACCCCATTCGCCTGACTAGGACTGGCAGGCCCCCTCCCCAAAGAAGGGGATGGCAGAAGGGCCGCACTGACCTTGTAGTACCAGAGCAGGTACTTGCTCTTGCAGTCATCGCTACAGAAGTCCCAGGTGCTGCCCTCCAGCTGCTCGGTGACTGCTCGCTGGCAGGTCTGGGAGCAGTAGGTGCAGGTCACGCAGCAAAGGCCCAGGTTCTTGGTGAAATCCTGTTTGTAAAGAAGCACACACCCTGCGGAGAAACAAGACGGATGAAAACCTCCCAGGGGGGCGGCCGAGCGGCAACAGGAGCCCACCGCAGGCAACCACATAGAGACCAAGCACGGCACAGACACACACGCACACCTGACACAGCCCTTCCTGCACTGGCCCCGGGCGGCCTGGGGGGTCCCCATCGCTCACCTCTCCGGTCCTAAGGCCGACGCGGCCTCTCGCCCCTGCCCACCGCATGCAACGACCTGCCCCGAGGAGACGGCAGCCGGCCGGGGGTACTTCTGCCCTCGGCAACGATCGAGCTCCCCGCCCGGGTACCTTCGCTGCAAAAGTTCTTCTCCACTCCTGAGAAGCGGATCTTCTCGTGCAGCAGCTTCTCCTGCTTGCAGTGCTCGCACTGGGACACCACCCCGCGCAGCCGCTTGAAGTCCTCGCAGCAGTCCCGGCAGCAGAACTGGTAGACCTTGTCCTGGCAGAGGGAGCAGGCGTCAGGTGGTCCCAGGCCCCCACGGGGCAGCTAAGCCACAGGAGGCCCAGCGGGGTGTGAGCGGAGGGGCCCCCTGTTCCTCCCTCTAGGGCAAGGTCTCTCGCCTCCTCCCTCCGGCGGCCCCCTCACCTGCCAGTCCAGGATCTCGGGCTTCCCAGTGAAGAGGTTGTGGCAGGAGTGGCAGGTCAAATGGATGCCACCTTCCGGGCTGGAGCGCTGCATTTTGAGGGAAGGGGAGAGATTCAGAAGGGACACACGGACCCTGCCCACCGTGGCCATCCTTGCTGTGCCCAGCCAGGACTGCCCACCCAGCGCCTCCCGGCCCCTGGCCTGCTCCCTGCCCACCTCATCGCTCAGTTTGTCCCTGCCCCCCGCCCCTCCTCGTCTCCTGCCCATTCCCAGCACTCCCCTCCCCCTCCCAACCCTGTGGCACCAAGGAGGGGCCCCACCAACAGCCCCCCCCATGCTGCTGCTGCTGCTGCTGCTCCTGGGAGGGGCAGGCTTTGGCCAGGGAGAAAGGCAGCCCAAGACCAACTTTCTGCGAGTGGAATAAATTATGCAAATCACACAGGAGGTTAATTTCACTGATTTATTGGATAGCAGACACAAACTCTCTTCGTCATCGGCAGAAGCAAAAACAGTTTTATTTGAGACAATGACCCCCACGAGAGATTCAACATCATAGATATAGAAAGATCCGTAAGCTATGAATGAGATATGCAGCCTCGCCCCCGCCCCTCCCGGTGGTCATTGGCTAGGCTTCTGTGATGTCAGCGGGATCCTGAATGTCTCCACTTTGAGAAGAAGATTCAGTCATGCAACGCTGCAACGGAGAACAACGGCTGGGACGACGAGGGGAAAGATGAACTCAGCAGAAAGGAGGGAAGGAAGGAAGAAAGGAAGGAAGAGGAAGGGTGGAAGGAACTGAACAGGCGATGGCGTGAAGGGGAAGCGCCCAAGAACCCCAAAAGCAAGAGGGGGGGACCTCACACACACAGCCTGGGCCGGGCCCAGAGGCCCAGAAGGAGGCTCTTCTCCAAGCAGCACCAGAATTTGAGAAGGCAAGTCAACACACAGGCAGATTATTCACAGATTATCCACTCTGGCGACTCAGGTGGAAAGAGGGCTGATGGCGTAAGAAAGGGGGGGTGCAAACAGCAGGGGGCCTCTGCTCAGCCTGGGGAGTCCCTACACCTTCTGAGTCTCAGGGCCATTAGCAGGCACCACCTTCCCTACTCAAAGCTGTCCTCAGCAAACAAGGGGAGCTAGGAGCCTCTTCCTTTCCTTTTCAAAGAAAGGCGAGCACAGAGAGGGGCCAGAAGTCTGACGGGTGCCCCAGACTGCAGCTGTGCAGAGCCCCCAGAGGGCTCCTGGGTCTGGTCCCGTCACTGGGATGGCGGGAGAGCCTCCGTATGTACCTGGAATTTGGTCCAGCAGCTGGGGCTGCAGAACTGGTACACCACCTGCTTGTTCTTGTTGTAATAGCAGGGCTCAGACAGGCTCTTCCGGCAAAAGCTGCAAGGCCGGACGGGTCCTGGGGAGAGAGGAAGGGCATGTGGCACAGTCGGGGGGGCTCCTCTCTTCCCCAGAGCCCCAGCCTCCCCACCCTGGGCCCACGGAATGCATTGCCTGGGGCAAAAGATACCCTCCCCTCCCCAGTACCTGTTAGTCCGGCCTGCTTGACCTTGTAGGAAGTGGTGCAGCAGACGGAGCAGAAGAGAGCCAGCTTGCCATTCCGGTCTTTGTGGGAGAGCATGTCGAAGTTCTTGCACAGCGTCTTGCACCACATGCAGGGGTAGACACGGGTGTGCTTCTGCAAAGACCCAGGGCAGGGGGGGCTGCTGGGCAGGCTTGCTGGCAGGCCCCGGACTCTTCCTCCCCTTCACCTTTCACCAACGCCAACCAGGGGGCTTCCCTGCAAGGCCACCGCCTCGCAGACTGCGGGGGGGGGCAGGACCAAGAGGCCCCCAAGCACATAACCCTCAGGGCCCTCCCCAGAGAGCTTGGCCCCCCAGGGTCCTGCCCCCCCTCAGGCCCCCCCTCAGCCGCCCGTACCTTCTTGTAGCTGTTGAGGCAGGCGGGGTTGCAGAAGCGCTTCTGCTGCCCCTCGTGGAAGAGGTACTCCAGGGGGACCCCCTTGTTGTACAGGTAGAGGCCGCAGCTGTCACAGCAGTTGGTCTTCAGCCCTTTGGTGGCCCGGAACTTAGTGAAGCAGGCGTCGCTGCAGATGCGGTGCACCACGCTGCCGTTGCTCACTTCATGCTGGATCTGAAAGGGAAGCGGAGCGGTCGCAGGCTCGCCACAGGCCCCGCCCGCAGCGCCAGGGAGAGGAGTCCAGGAGGCAGGGAGGGAGGGAGGAGACGCCCGTGGCGGCCTTGAGAGACAGGCCTTGCTCACCTCTCCGGTCTTGTAGCACACGCTGCACCGGATGGAGTCCGAGGTTTCGGCCGCCTGCGTGGCCGGCCGCTGCTGCTGCTGTGCTTCGTAGAGCGAGAGGCAGACGGAGGTGCAGAACTCGAAGAAAGAGTTGTCGGAGCCGATCTGGGCCACCACCGACTCCTTGGTGTTCCAGATCTCCCTGAAGGGAGGAAGAGCAGCGTCAGGCTGGGGGCAGAGCGGGGGGGCCCTCCCCCCATGGGACACAGCAGGCCAGCAGCAGGAGGCTCTCCCGCAGTCTGAGAGGGGGAGCAGGGTGGCCGGGGGTGCAGCCTGGCGGAAGTGGGGCAGGCCTACTTCTTGCAGAAGGTGCAGCTCTTCCTGCTGAGGGGCCGCTTGGAGAAGGTGGTGAGGCAGGAGCTGGAGCAGAAGAGCTGCGGGAGACCCTTGCGCTGGTAGGCCGTCTGGCCCTTCTGCAGCGGCGTGCGGCAGTTGGCGCAGGTCATCTTGGTGACGGTTGAGCGGGCTGCCCGCGGGGCTGCCTGGCTGCGCAGAGACAGGCGGGTGGGGCGGCGGGTGCGGAAGGGGACGAAGTCCTCGTCGTTGGGGTCGTCCACCATGGCATCCGAGTCCTCGTCAGAGACGGGGACTGCGAGGCGGGAGGGAGGGAAGGAGAGGTTTAGTGGGTTTGTTTCTCTTTTGCACGTTTCTTTTTTGTATCCCGCTCTGACTTGTCTTTTGGTTGTTCTCCTGCCTGTCTTAGCAATGGAAGGGCTGACCCTCCGCACCTTCCAAGGATGCATTGAATGGGCAGGGGAGAGAGGAGACCGGAACCAAACTTTGCCCCAGCCCCTCTTTGGCATCCCTTTCTGGAAGAAAACCTAGGCCAGCGGAGAACCTGCCACTGGCCAGCAGGGTCAGCCCTTCTCTCTCACCCAAAGCTGTTCTGGGCCGGGCAGCCCAGCCTCACTGGAAGGCTGGCAGCCTCCTTCTTCACGCCTGCTCTGATCCCGAATGACCTGCTGCACCATTGGGGAGCCCCCACCCCCCCCAGCCCTCCTGTTCGGGTGGACTTACTGCTCTCCGAAGAGTTGACCGTTTCTGGCCGAGACACCTCTGCCCTCCTGGCTCGCTCGCTCCTCTTCTGTTCCTGGAAGACACCCGGGAGTCACCACTGCAGCCACTGGTGGGGGGGAGCCTCCCTGTGGAAGGCGACCCTCCAGCCCAAGCCAGCCCATCCACAGGCTCTGAACTGGGAAGACGGAAATGCAGGCTTGGGGCTTCCAAGCCCTGACCCCAAATACAGCCAAGGCCTAAAGGAAGAGACGAATGCCCAGCTGGCCTTCCCCAGCCCTTGCCTTACCCTTTCAACGGGGGCCTCGGCTCCCTTCGCAGCGGCACCTTCCCCTGCAAGAGAAGACAAGAGAGACCCAATGGCCACCCGTGTTCCCCAAGGAGGACCCACCAGAGGAGAACTCACAGCCACGGTGGCGTAACCACCCCTGGGGAGGGCGATGTGGGGTAAAGGAGAGAGGCCCAGAGGTGCTTTTTCAAGAGGCAACTGGACTTCCTGGTTTTTCTTTGGAGACGCTTCGCTTCTCACCCGAGAACAGATGAGGAACCCCAGCTGCCTCTTGAAGCAGCACCTTCGGGTCCACCACGGCCTGGACAACCGGGAATCTCCATAGACCCGGAGACAAAGGAGGGAGCTTTAGAAGGGGCCCGGTATTCAGAGGAGGAACCGGGAGGATCTCTGCATCAGGTCCGCAGAGCATGGAGGAAGATCTACCCAGCCAGGAGTGGCGCACCACAAGGCGGCAGGGAAAGAAGCCGCAGGGGCCCTGGGAGAAGGCTGACCCACCTGCAAGGGAGGGCGAGGGTCCCGTCTCTCGTGCTTTTGCAGCTTCACTGGTGCCGCTTTCATTCTGGGCTGCACTCAGAGCCCCCTCAGCCACTTCCAGAGGAGGCAGCGGGGGCGGCCCAGGCTCAGGAAGGCTGTTCAGCATGGGCTCTTGGTCCTGCCCTGTGGGTGCCAAAGGGTCCTTCTTTTGCTCCAGGGAGTTCTTCTTGGGGGATTTCAACCGGGGCTTCTTGGCCAGCCGTGGGCTTGTTGGGGGGCTGCTGGGTGAGGGGGCGGCTTCTTGGGAAGGCAGCCCGCTGCTCACCTCAACCAGCTCGGGTTCCTCCTTGGCAGAGTTGTTTGGAGCCCAGCCTGTGTGCTTGGCGTGGCTCTCCTCCTCCTTGCCTGCTTGGGAGCCCCCTTCCTCCTGCAAAGCTTCAGGACCCAGGGGTTCAGTTGCCGGCACAGGGGGGGCTTCGGTCCCATTCTCTGGGTCCACAGATCCACATGCCTTGAACAAGCCATCGGGGGGCTCAGACTTCTCCAGCACCTCCTGGTCCCCTCCTTTGCTCAAGCTGTGCAGAAGGCCAGGCTTCTCCAGGATATCCAAAGTGCCGGGCTTACTCAGGGCCAAACTCTTTGACTTGCTTAGGGTGGACAGGTCCCTGGCTTTCCCCAGGCCAAACTCCAAACTCTCGTCAGACGTCGCTTGCTTAGGCACCTCCCACTCCATCTCTTGGGACTGGACAGTCACTGCTTGTGGGATGGAGGCTGTTTGGGAGGCCAGCAGGTCCTCTCCGAACTCCAGGCCTGCAGGGAGATCCCCAATCAGGGGCTTATTGTGCAGAGACAGGGGCCCCAAAGAGGCAGGGAATTCTCTGGAATCCATTCAGAGACGCCCAACACCTGAGAATCGGGAAAGGAAAGAGGTCAGTCTTTCTTCACTGACCAACCTGCAAATCAGCAAAAATATTCCCCCCAGAAATCTTTCACAGAGGACCCCCGCAACTGATTCTGAACCCCAACTGATCTGAAACAGCCCAGTCAGAATTATCCCTTGTGAAGCAACTGATCCATGACAAATACAGTCTCAGGCTGACCTGTGCAGAGCATTAACTTTGGAAAAAGCAAAGCTGGGACCAACCCGGAGTGTCAGTTGGAAAAAAAATAAAAATACCATATACCACGCTTAATTGAAGTATTGTATTAACCCATTTTCTCAGGCTCACAATGCACTGAATGGCAAACCCACCAGAATGAAAAGCAAGGTTAAGGCCAACCAAGTTTAATGCGTTTCACAAATGCAACCATTAGATCTTGGTTTACGATACTGTATGAATAAGCAACAGAATTAGGCCCGCCTTCTACCAGTAGCCTGGCATTAAGCATACCTTTCAAAATAACATAGCGCTCACACAATGAACACGCAGCAGGCTCCGTTACTGAATGCTCAGCCAGTGCAAAACCAGTGCAGGACCCGCCTGATGACCTTCTTCCCCAACCAATGCAGGAAAGGCCACCCATGCTACCTTCACACCCTGGACCAAGTGGAGAATTTCCGCCCTGGGAAGCTGTGACACGTTTCACACAACAGGCACAGGGGTCTGATAACTTAGCGGTGTGTGTGAATGGGCCATAGACCATCAGCATAGCTACTGAAAGATCTTCATGGGCCCACAGCCACCCAACTGAGCCTCTGCCCTCCTTCGCTTTTAAATGAGACCTGAGGTTTGGTGGCCTGGACCGGTCACTTTTTAACAGCTAAATGCATTTACAACAGTCTTTTTCTACACTCTGCTGTAAGCGGAGCTAAAAGGAGGCACACAAGTCAATGCTAACATCTCAGACCACCCAGCTCTTGCGTTAGTAGCACTCAAAAAAGGCAAAAGGTTTCTTGGGATAAGCACAGGTGTGTTTAGCAAGCCACACAACTGCGCAAAGGGAGATTTTGCTTGTTGGTCTCCTGCGGATGGTGCCAGCCCTAAGCAGCTACAGGGCAGCTTGGAGGGCTCTGCAGAGGGCTACAGCATTTGTCTGGCCACAATTCCTTGATCTGCAACATGAGAGGGAACCTGCCTACAGGACCAGCCTGGGTAGAGTTAGAGGTAGGTGGCTTCCAGGGCTGAAGGTGCAGCAAACACTTTCCTTTCTCCGGTAATGAAATCTGGCAGGTTGTCTCCTTCACTGGCCAATGGTTTTCCTCAGGTGATGTAATACCGCCTGGGAGGGTGCCAGACCCGGAAAGTGCCCGTAGGAACCTGCCGCAGCCCACTTGCTGTTGGGCAAGGCAGAGCCACCCATTCAGGCCTGGGGATGCAAGGGTCCTTCTTGCTGATGCTCTGCTACAGGACCTTGGTGGGGTGGGTTGTCCTTAGCTTTCCATAGCACCCACCATAGTCTGGGGTGGGAGAGATTGGCTTGCAGTGCTTCTGCCCCCTCCTAAGTGGGCAGTTCCAATCAAGCTTGTTAGGGGAGAGAGTTTGCCCTCAGGCAACCCAACTGTGGGGTCCACAACCATTCGGGGATGTCACGGGTGGCCTTGGGGTCAGGCACCATCAATACGCTGATCCTACCCAGCTTCACGTTTTCATCTCTATCCAGGTGAAACAGGAGAAGTCATGGGACTTTTACGAGGGTCTGAAAGGGGCAGATGGAATCTCAGCAACATGGCATTACTGTTAAGTCTCTGATCTTCCATGGACATGCACCTGTCACTCCACTGGAGGCTCATTTCTCCTGAAGGGGCAGGTGTACAATCTGGAGAGTTCTCCTGGTCTTGCGGTTCCAAGGAGAACAGCAGAGAGGCTGTGGACAGGACAGCCTTTCCCAACTGCAGCTGGCCCACCAGTTACACCTTCCCTTGACCAGGTGGTGCTGAGGACTCCTTGGTTTTGGAGTGGTTGGTACTCCTGCCCTTCTCTGTCTTAGGCTACTGCAATCTGCTTTATGTGGGGCTGCCCTTGAAGGTAACTTGGAAGCGGCAGCTGCTCATTCATTGACTGCCCCAGGCAGGCCCACCTCTATTTTAAGGGAGCTGTATTGGTTGTTGAGGCTTCCATCTTAAGGCAAGGCCCCGGTGGTTCCTTATAAAGCCCCTTAGGGCCTCCAGGACCGTCTTCTCCCAACAGAAACTGCCTGCCCCATGTGGCCTGAGCGGTGCAGGCTGAAGCTTCCCCTTCTCCAGGAGAGATCAAGAGGCCCTAGAGGTCCAGCAACAGCCCCCTCCAGGGCCAGGCTGCCTCCCATCTTTTGGGGTCTTCCAGGGCCCTGGGGGTCACTTTTCACAGGGTGATTTCTTGTCCGCTGCCCAGGTTGACAGGCAGCCACACTTTTTCTATCTAGAATACCTGCCTGCACCCCTCCCCCCTTTGTGGGTCTCCCCAGTTCAGATCGCCGAGCCTTCCTCCATTCAGGAGCAGAGGGAGCCCCAGGCCAGGTCTTGCCATCCCCAAAGCCCAGCAGCCCCCCTGCAGCCCATCTCGGGACCCCCGGCCCCCCTGGGAGGGCCTCCCCGCCCCCAGGGGCCCCAAATCTTCCCGCCGCAGCCCCGTTGCTCCTCCGAGCCCGGCCAGCCTGAAGGCTCCACTTGAAGGCCCCCTCAACAGGCTTCTCGAAGAGCGACCCCCGGAGGGATCCCGCTTTGGGGGGAACGGAGCGCGGCCTCCGCCAACCTCCGTTGTGCCAAGTCACGGGCTGCTGAATCCGGGCTGGTCAAAGAAGCCGCGTGGGGAACGCCAGACCTGCGGGAGCTCCCGCCGCTCCGTGCCTCCGCCATGCCCGCCCGATCGCTCCGCGGCTCAGCCTCGCCGGAGTCCTGGCGGGCCTGCGGGACGCGCCGCCCTCCCTGGCGGGGGCCGAGACCAGAACGGCGGGCGGGACCCCCGGCAGATCCGCCTCGCCGTCGCGTACCCCCCTGCAGGGTAGGCCGGCCGGAGCCGCCACTCTGTTCAGGCAGGCCGCCCCGGCGCCCCTCGCCCCCTGCAGTTCCGGGCTAGTCCCGCCCCGCAGCGCCGCGGGCCCTGGGGTGGGGGGGGCAGGGCAGGGCTCCTCCCCCTCCCGCCAGTACCTGCAGGGCCCCTCCCCCCGTGGACCCCCCCGCGCGCCCCTCCCCCGGGCCGTGGCCCCGCCCCTCCCGCGCCCCACCCCCTCCCCTCACGAGGTCATCGCCCCCGCCCCCCGCGGCGGCCACCCTCACCTGCCGCTCCCCGGCTCCGCCACAGCGATCGCCCCGCCGCGCCCGTCCCCGCCACAGGCGCTGCCGGAGCCCCCGAGGAGCGTGCGGAGGCGGCGGCCCCTTTAAATGGAGGCGCGCTCGGAGCTCTCCGCGCGCCGCAGCCCGAGCGAGGGGGAGGTCGGGGAGGCCGCCCATTGGTCGGGACCCAGCCAGCGCTGCGCCCCGATTGGCTGCCGGCTCCCGGGCCCTGCGTGCCGATTGGCTGCACTCTCACCGAAGCTCGCGAGACTGGCCGCGGCAGGTCGGCGGCGCTCAAAACCCGGCGCGGAGCTCCCCGCTCGTTCGGATCGAGTGCGCAAGGCGGAAAACCCGGAGCGGCAGAGCGCGGGGCGGAGTCGGGGGAAGGGCGAGCGGGTGGGGGCTGAAGGGGGTCGAGGAGGGGCTCCGTCCTCCCGCCGTTCCTGCGCCCACCTTCAGAACTGCCCCCCAAATTCGGGGGGCGCGGGGACAGCCGGCGCTGCCTCCAGGCCCACCCGCACCCCCCCTGCAGGCGGCGCCCTCACCTCCTCCCTCCGGCCTGGGGCTCCCTCTGCGTTCGCGGCGGGGCGGCGGCGGCGGCGAGGCAACGAGGAGTGTGCGGCCAGGGTGGGGCGGTCGCGGGCCAGCGGGGACCGCCCCCGGGACGGACGAGGGGCGCCTGGAGACCCCCGCCCCCTCCTCGCGCCGCCTCCTCCGCCCTCCGGAAGGCGAGGTGCCTCCACCAAGCGGCAGCTCCCCCCTCGCAGAACCTGCCCTGCCCCCCCCCAGGCCCCCGCCCCACTTCCGCAATTGCCCCAAAGAGGAGAGCCGACCTGTTCTGCCTGGGGCCAGCGGCCCCTCTTCCTCTTCGGGGCTGGCAGGGAGGCCCTTGCTCGGGACCTCCTGGACCTGGCATATGCCGACCTCAGTGGCACTGAACCTCCCTATAGGAGGCAAGGGGCAACAAGGGGAGATGCCCTTGGCATAAACTCTCCTGGGGGCAGGGAAGCCCTGGCCCATTGCAGGGGAGGGTCCGAGGACCCCCTGGCCCCGTTTCTGAGAAGGGCCTCCCCACCAGTGGGCAGCTCCAGGGTGTGCCTGGACAGGCCAAGGATGCCTGGGGCTTCCAGCCTGGCAGCGAAGGGGGGCTTTCGGTTGGAAAGGGTTCTGTGGACCTGGGAACTTCCCCCTCGTGCTTTGATCTGGCACTTTCGGATCCAGTCAAACATTCCTCAAGCTTCCAAAGAGGATTTAAACTTATCAAGTGTGGCCACCACTCTGGGCCTGTTGCCACCACTGGGGGCTCCACACTGCTTCTTGAAGGAGGCCCCCAGTGGGCAAGCCTTTATCCTCAAGCCTCTGCAGGAACCAATGAAGCATTCCACGTTCTGTGACATCAGGCATTGTCCATGGGCTCCCTTATGAAAGAGAGCGCCCAAGGAATTGCTCCCAGTCACTCTGGGGCGTGTTCACACAGCATGGCCTCCTGCTTAATTTTATCTTCGTTGCTTTTTTCTGACTTTGGCTTGTGTTAATCCAGCATGTTATGAATATGGATTAAGTCGACAGTTAGGCACTGTGTGCTGTAGGAACCAGCCACGGTTCTCAGATACCCCTCAATCGCAGAGGGTGCACCCATCTGCCTTTGAGTTGCTTGAAAAGGAAGCAAAATTATTTTGATTAGTGGCAATCTTAGTCAGGTGGCAATGACGGAGGCTTGTCACCTCTTGGTCACTCCTCACAGGGGCTGCGACTGTGTTTCCCAACCTGCATTTTTCTCTGAAAAGATAGCATGGCAGGCCACTTTCAGTTCCACACAGCTTGACCCTGGCTGGGGCCAACATCAGAAGGGGCCACTTCTTCCCCAGACCAACATGCAGAGACCTGGCAGACCCAGCCCAGGGAAAGTTCTCTGCGATGCCCTGTGACATGGGCAGGCTGGTCCCTGGGGAAGAGGCAGCCATTGAAGGGGCTTCCTTGGAATCAAGCTGGGGGATGCCTCAGAGAGGCTTTTCCCTGGTTGCCAAGAGGGCGGGGGAAGACACCTGGCCCGGCCCCCTTGCAGGACCTCAGCAGAGTCCTGCTCTCTGCACTGCTGGCCCCTCCCCCATTCACCCTGGCTGGCCCTCAGAGGGGGCTCAGCAGCCCCTCCAGAGGAAATCATGGTATGGGGCCTGTGGACGGAGCAGGAAGCTCTGGCTTTGCTGACGGGAAGGCTGAGCTGGCTGAGGAGATGGACAATGCCTGCCTGCCCCCTTGTGTGTGTGCCCATCTTGCACTGGGAGCAGCTCCACCCCAAAACATGTCTCAGCGGTCCTCCAGCCTCCCGCCACCAATCTCGGTGCACAGGCTAGGAATGGCATTTCTGAGAATCAAGGGTGAACAACTGTGGAGTGCTCAATTGCTGCCTCTTCTCCACCCTCCCTTCTGAGCTTCCTCTCTGCCAGCCTCCTGCTGCAACGGCTTCCAGGCACATGGCATTTCCTGCTGTTTTCCCAGGGAGGCCAGGCAGCCAGAAGGGAGAAGCGCAGCATCTGGTCTGGCAGCCACGCATGCAATGTAACTCAGGGTGGATAGTTCCAGGGTTGTGGGAGCTGCAGAGCTGTGGCAAGGGTGGCTCTCTATGGGGGTCTGTAAGGGTGAAAAAGTTGAGATATTGCTTCATTTCGTTCTATAACTGTGCAGGGTTATGTTAGCAGGGTAAAAATCTGAAGTGCAGAGTGAATCAGTTTCTGTCTAGGACTCTAGGAGATGGTCTCTGCCAAAAGGGCCGACTGGTTCCATCGCCTGATATTTCTCGGCTGGCTCAGGTCAGGCAAAGGGCATCCACTAGCATTGGCACCTCTGCTCTACCCACCAGGCACCCGGTCTTTCTGGCAAGAGTTTTGATCTTTGGTACTTAAAAGAGCTGGCTTTGCCGCATCCTTTCACCTGCCACCTTCTCCACGCACCTCAAGAGGGCAACCTTGGGGCAGAGGGTGGGTGAGGGAAAGAGTAGGCCCCATTGCTGCAGCCAGGGAAGGGGCATAGCTAGAGCTGATCTAAGGATGGGCAGATCAGCCATTAACCATGATTTGTCCATCACATCCCTTCCCCCTCAAAATTCCTGGATCTCTCTCGTTGGACAGACAGACACCCCTTGGTGGGTTGGTTAGAAGAAGGCTGGCTTGCATTCTGGCCAGCTGGTTTCCTTTGAGCACATCAGGGCGCCCTAGAAGACGATCCCAGAGCAAGGTTGGGCTTCTCCCCTTCCCCTCTCAACGGCTGAAAACAACTGCAAGGAATTCATGGGTCTTCCTGGTCCAGTCCAGCAATCCCGCACAGCATTTTGCTGCAACATGCCTGGAAATCTTAGCTATGACCTTTAATGGAAAAGGGTGGTTTGCCTCCCCCCCACCCCCGCAAGACACTGGTTACCAGCTGGATCGGGAGCAACGTTCTGCGCGAGGTTTGCATGTAGTGTACTTGAATAAGGATTAATTCTGACCCGCCCGCGCTCTAACTGGCCCTGGAAGGCGGCCCTACCCTAGCGCCCCCGCCTGCATACGGGCTACGCCTTCGACTTCGCCCGCGGTCCCTTTAAGAAGCGCACGCTTCCTTGTGCGCCTGCGCGGACTTCGCGGAGCCTCACGTCACTCGCTCTTCGCCCCCTCCCTTTTCCTGCCCCTTTGTCCCTTTTTCACCACTCACTCAAACATGACTGGAAAGCGCCTCGAATGCCGATTGGCTAAGCTTTGCGCGGGCCGGGGGAGCAGAGCGCCTGACCAATCGGAAACCCCGCCACCCGCTCGGTTTGCCTTCGCCTTTAGATCGGCAAGCATGGCGGCCATTTAGCGGAAGAATTGGAGCGGCCATTCAGCCAATTAGGCCCCCCAATACGCGAGAGGGGCGGGACAGGGCCAGCACGCATCAGAGAACGGTTTCCGGCCTCGCGCGCCCCCATTTTTTCCTTCTTCCTTTTCCTCCCCCCCGCCTTCTCGTCGGCTCGCCTGAGGTGAGGAGGCCGCGGGAGGGCGTGCGGCGGGGGCGGCGGGGCCGTGCGGGCGTCGCGAAGCACCTCTTCCGGCAAAAGGGGGAGCTCGAGGCGGCGAGGCCGAGCCCGGCCCTGCCTCGCTCCGTTCGGCCGGCTGCTTGGGAGCGCGGCGGGGCCCGGAGGCTCTGCGGCGAGCGTGGGGACGGCGGCTCCGCCGGCCGCGATCGCGGGGCGCGCTGGGAATTGTAGTCCCCCGGAGGCCCGGGGGGAGCGGCGGTGCCGGGGGGGGGGAGCGGCCCAAGCATCCCTCCCTGAGCGGCGCCCGCGTTCTCTCTCTCGGCTTGTCGCCCGCAGGGAGCCGGCCCTCCGCCCCGGCCAAGCATGCAGGGCAACAAGGGCTTCGCCATGGAGAAGCAGAATCACACCTCGCGGAAACCGCCGCCGCAGCAGCACCACCAGCCGCCGCAGCAGCAGCAGCAGCAGCAGGCCGCCCCCGCCAACGGGCAGCAGCTCAACAGCCAGAGTGAGTGGGCCGCCGGCGTGGAGGGGGTGCGGGGCGGCCCTGGGCCCTCTGGGCGCCGCGTGGACGGGCCAGTCGGCGGCCCCTTTGCAGAGAAGGCGCTCGGCCCCGGGACTCACCCGAAGGCGGCTCGGAAGGCCGGCGAAGCAGCGGGAACGGCCGTTTGGCGGCTGAGCGTCGCCGGCAGCATCTGCGCAGTCGAGGCAGGCGCTGCCCAGGGTGCCGGCCGGGCCCAGTGCGGGGAGTCCGAACCGCTGCGGCCCAAGGCGGCTTAGATTTCCCTCGCTTCCCACCCCAACAAGAAACCAGAGACCGGATTGGGACTCGGTTTCTGCCAGGCGCAGTTTCGCTCCAGTCCCTCAACGCGGCCTGGAGGAGCCGCTGGCTGCAAAAAGAAATCAAACTTCCTTGGCTGATACTGCAAGTTATAACCACAGTTGCTTTCTCTGGCTCGTCCTTCCCTTGGACTGACTTTGTTTATTGAAATTATATTGCCGCCTTAATAGGCCCATGGCAACTGGAGATGTCTTGGATGTCCCTTTGGTACTTTCTCACATTTTAGGATTAGAATCTTTATCTCCATTTCAAGAATATATAGACTTCTTAAAGCTTTTAGTGAATCTAGTGTGGCCCTTCAGATTAATTTACAAATCACAGAATTGGTTAGCTTGTTTTTAAGCAATTTTATTATTAAGACATGATCTACAGGAGGGAGCTGGAAAGCCTTCTCACCCGCATCCCCTTGTAAATAAGACGTAGCTGCTCCAGACCTGACCTTGCAGTTGTTGTGGTCTGCGGTTGTTGCATTTGAAATCTTCCAATACATAAGATGAAGGTTGCAATGGGAATTCTCTTTCTGGTTGCATGGAGAGGCAGGCATGGGTAGTTTTGTGTGGCTCTTTCCTGTGGCTGTAAGCTGGAGGTGCTGTTAAGGTCCAGGCTATGATATTCTGCAGTATGTTAATAGTTATCATTTGTATTTTGTAGAATGAATTTATATCATCTCCTTCTCCTCAGATGAAGGCCTGACGATTGACTTGAAGAATTTCCGAAAACCTGGGGAAAAGACCTTCACCCAAAGGAGTCGCCTCTTTGTGGGAAACCTGCCACCTGATATCACGGAGGAGGAGATGAGGAAGATGTTTGAAAAATATGGGAAAGCCGGTGAAGTCTTCATTCACAAGGACAAAGGCTTTGGCTTCATCAGGCTGGTGAGTGAGCAGAGCCATTTCTTCTTGCGTGTCCCGAAGCTTTGGGGGGAGCTAACCTGAATGAGTTTGAAGAGCATAACTGTTATTCTTTGAGCAGCCTGCAACCCACGTGTCGTATTTTTGATGCAAGCAAATTTCAGGCTGTTGGCCCTCCAGAAGGTATTTATCACCTCTGTTGCTGTCATTTATCGCAACTGTCTCTGTACAAAAGGTCTGAAAATGCTGGCGAATAGCTTCGGTGATCTGGCTGCTTGGGTCTTCTTTCCTGTGGGAAGCAGGCATATGTTGGGGCTTTATCTGCGGCTGGTTACTTACAGAGTGAAATCTTACATATTCAATTTGTACCTTACTTTAATCCACCTAACAAGTGTTCTTTGGCTACCATGCAAGTACTCTTGAGACTACCATAATGCAGTTCTTCCAGAAGCACCCTTTATTTAGCCTGCCTGCATGTCTGTCTTGCCCTCAGGAAACGCGGACCCTGGCTGAGATTGCAAAGGTGGAGCTGGACAACATGCCTCTGCGTGGGAAGCAGCTGCGTGTGCGCTTTGCTTGCCACAGCGCATCACTGACTGTCAGGAACCTGCCGCAGTTCGTCTCTAATGAGCTCCTGGAAGAAGCCTTTTCCATGTTTGGCCAAGTCGAGAGGGCTGTGGTCATTGTGGACGACAGAGGCCGGCCTTCCGGAAAAGGCATCGTGGAGTTCTCGGGAAAACCAGCTGCCAGAAAAGCCCTGGACAGATGCAGCGAGGGGTCCTTCTTGCTGACTACGTAAGCACGGGCAGGGACCCTCTGGGTCAGTTGGGTGGGCTTGTGGCCAGAGGGCTGATCTTCTCTGTTTGTGTTCGCAGTCATAAATGGGGGGATTGTGCAAGGTTGGTGGTCGCTGTTGGTGAATGGTCTTTGCCTCTGGTGAGTAGGGCTGACCAAGCGGAGAGAACATGCACACAGCAACTGCGTTCTCCTCTTTTAGAGATGCTCGTTTTTGAAAGGCGTTGCGGCCTAGAAGTGTATGTGTGTGCTCAGATCAGCTACCTGGGAAGCTGATTCCTCCTTCCACAGATGCTGCTTCTGAGATAAGCCTCTGAGCAGCTGAAGAGAATGGTTGGCAAAGCAGGATCTTAGGATCTGTACTGGGTAACTCGATGCTTTGATCCAAATAATTGACTTTCTCCTGGTTGCTCCGATGGCTTCAAGAAGCACCAGTTGCTAACTGTTGAAGAAAAACCCTTCATTCTGGAAAGGGAATAATTGAGGGAAAGTCTGATGCTAAAGGTTGTTGCTAACTTTCTGGCTTTAGCCCCTGAGGTTGGCCTGTTTTCAAATTTTTCTTCAAGGTTCCCTCGGCCTGTGACAGTGGAGCCCATGGACCAGTATGATGATGAGGAAGGACTGCCGGAAAAGCTGGTCATCAAAAACCAGCAATACCACAAGTAGGTGCTGGGGAGAGACCAAGTGGCACCTTTGTGAGGGAAGCAGGCGTCCTTAAAAAGCTGTTCCGCCCGGCATGCGCTCATGGAGGGAAATCCCTTTGGGTTACGCTTACGCTTGTCAAAGCAGGTGTGAAAATTGAATGATTGTCCACACTGCAGTTCAGGTGCCTTTAGTTGGTGATATCAGCAGGTTGGATGCCCTGGAGCTGCAGGCTCTGCCAATTCTGCCGGTACCGGCTGAGGGGGCCTCTGCTAGATTCTTCCTCTCAGTGTTCCCAGCCCATTGCCTTTCGCTCGTGGCTTGCAGTTCCTGAGCGAAAGGCTCTCGGCCTTCTGTGCCCGCAGGGAGCGTGAGCAGCCTCCCCGCTTTGCACAGCCCGGCTCCTTCGAGTACGAGTACGCCATGCGCTGGAAGGCCTTAATTGAAATGGAGAAGCAGCAGCAAGAGCAAGTGGACCGCAACATCAAGGAGGCCCGGGAGAAGCTGGAGATGGAGATGGAGGCGGCTCGTCACGAGCACCAGGTCATGCTCATGCGTCAAGGTGGGCTATGGAATTTATTGGTACTGGCTGTGAGGGTCGCTCCTGGCAGCCCTGCCTGGATTCCAAACTCCTCCTCCTCCTCCTCCTCTCCTTCCAGATTTGATGAGGCGCCAGGAGGAGCTCAGGCGCATGGAGGAGCTGCACAACCAGGAGGTGCAGAAGCGCAAACAGCTGGAACTCAGGTGAGCAGCGAATCGACAAAGGCCGCTCTGGTACAGCAAGAAGGTTGAAGGTTGATTCCTGAAGGGAGCTGAAAAACCACATTCATTCTTTACCCAGGGAAGCTTCTCAAGGAGCCCTTGGCTCCAGTCTCCCAGCTAACTGATCCCTTGGTTAATTGATGTCCCCTCCCCACGGTCCTTTTGGGGGGGCTTAGTGGATGCGGCCTGCAAAGCTGAGACGCGGCCGAGGGGCCTAATCCTCAGGGAGGCTGCTGAAGCAGGGAGACCAGTCCGGGCTTCTCTGGCAGGCAAGAAGAGGAGCGCCGGCGCCGGGAGGAGGAGATGAGGCGGCAACAGGAGGAGATGATGAGGCGGCAGCAGGAGGGGTTCAAAGGCGCCTTCCCTGATGCGGTAAGGGAGGCTGAGGGGCAGAAGCGGGAGGGCGGGGAGACTTCAGGGGCAGCCAGTCACCTTGGGCTTGTCTGTCTGTTTCAGAGAGAGCCTCCCGATATGCGAATGGGGCAGATGGGGATGGGAGGTAAGTGGCAGAGATGCCCAGGCACATGCGCGTGCACACACGCACGCACGCACGCACAGTCGAGAGAGGCTGTTCTTCTGGTTCTGGGCACCAGCTGCCAGTCGGGGTCTCCGCCTGTAGCTGAGCTGGGGGTGTGGGCAATGGGGCCGGGCTTGGAGAGACAACTAGGGGGTTGCCATGGTAGTTTCTGAAGGGGGAGGGGGCTGAGCTGGGTCTCAGGCGGGGGTCCCTGCTTTGCCTTTCAGGTGCAATAGGAATGAACAACAGGGGGGCCATGGGGGGCACCAGTGTCCCTGCAGGACCCCCGCCTGCGACTGGCCCTGGACCAATGATCCCTGATGGAGCCATGGGAATGGTGAGGTCAACTGAGCTCTCGTCCAGGTTGGGGAGGTGGAGGGGTGAAGCGCTGAGATGGGACAGAATTATGAGTATTTCTATTCAAGTCGACTTTTCTCAGCTGTTGGGGCGGGCGTTGTCTAGCTGCTGCAACATTCAGAGCAAGGTCCCTTGGATAGTTTTCATTTCTTAAGGGCATTAACTGGCTTTGGAATCCCCTTGCCTTTTGTTTCAACAAACTTGAGGGCTGGCAGCATTGGAGGATGTTGAATCTCCTTCAGGAGCTGCTACTCTTACAGGTGTGATGGGTTTTAGGATCCCAGCTGCGTTTTCTGTTTTAGGCAGGTCCTTTGAGAACAGTGCTTCCCCTGGGCTTCGGCTTAGACCTGCTTGAGGCCCCTTTGTGGGTCTTTGTAAAGCAGGAAAGAAATCCCCCCCCCCCGCCTTGGATCTCTGGGCCTCTGGTTGTTTCTGACCAAGATCTTTCCTTTCTCTCTGCACAAGACCCCTCCACCGCCACCTGATCGCTTCGGACAGAGCGGGGCCATGGAAGGCCTGGGCACCATGGGAGGAAGCACACCGGGATTCAACCGGGGGGCTCCCGGGGGAGATTTTGGCCCTAACAAGCGTCGCCGGTACTAAGAGGAAAGGGTCCAATGCCTGGCTCTCCTCTCAAGAAGACCCCTAGCTCCTTCTTGAGCCCCAGGAGTTTGGCCAAGGCAAGAGGCATCTGGTCACGTTTCTAAACGGTGCAGCTGACACCAGGAGGGTTGCATTCCTGCAAGCACGCAATGTGAACCTGGATCCCAGGAGGCTTTGGTAGCTGTGTAGTATATGGGCCGAGCTAGGACCCTTGGCCCTCTTTCTTCCTTCCCATCCCCAAGCCCCTCGCCACAAGCTGTCCCTGGAGGCCACCAGCTCTCCCCCAGGCCTCGGAAAGGCCCTTCCGAGCACTGGGGCAAGGCCCGTGGTCCTGTACGTGGCTCCACCACAAACGGCAGATCATGTGGGAGGGGAGGGGGGAATAGTTTTTTTAAACTTGTAGCTTTTTATTTTTTCCTCTGGACCATTTTTTCCCTTTCCTGTAGTTTTCTGGGGCAGCCAAGAAGGCTCGATAGTGGTGATGGTGCTGGGATGAATTATTCAGTGTTGTACCATTCTTTCTTTTTTATTGGTAGAAAAGTACGATCTATTGGACATAGTAAAACGCAAAAGTTTCCTGTTAAAAAAAAACCTCAGCTGAAGCAATTGTTTGTATAACCCTAACTTTACCCGTCTTGTGTAGAAGTAAATGTGTGAACCTGAGCTGTAATCGTCTACTAACAGGTTGAGTTTGTCTCAAGATTGTTACAGGAATGCATTATTATTAAAAACGATTTTAAGACTTTTTCACCTTGTGTCCATCTCTGGTGTCTCCTGGGGTTCTGATTAGTGGGAGGGGAATCTGGGAAACGGCCACAGGCTGTTCCTCCTTCCGAGGAGGGTCTCAGTCCCAGGACCCTCAGCCTCTTCCTGCTCCTGCTGGGAAGGTGGTGATTGGCCATTCCTGGAGCTGTGCACCTCCAGATTCCCAGGGTACCTTTGCCCGAGGGCGGCTGGGAATTCTGGGAGTTGCTGGACCAGAAAGTCATGTGAGCCAAGAGACGCGGGGACTGAGCTGGGCAGCTAAAGTTGCTCGCTTTCTGGGGAAACAGCCTTGGAGCAGATGTCTGGGGAGCCCCGTATAAACTGGGGGGAGTCATGCTGCAGTCAAGACATGGAAGAAGAGGCAGGCTCAGCCCTCCCCTGCTTAGACAACGGACTGGCAGGGGATTTGCCCCCTCCCTTCTGGCGATACCTGGCTGCCCAGAATAAGGAGACTGCCAGTTGGCTGCTTCTCTTCCTGTTTGTAATGGGGGGGGGGGCCTGCACCAGGCAAGGGGGAACAAGTAGCTCCACATCTGAGCAGGAGCGACAGCTGGAGGCAGCCCTACCAGGAACCCCATCCAGGCAGAGAGTACAGGGGAGCCCCGCCTGCCCCTCCCTCTGGTGATGGTGAGTGGTGGAGCAGCTGCTGCCCTTTTCTGGGCTGCCTGAGGCCCCCTTCGCGGCCCTCGCTACTAAAGATAGCTGAGCCGCCTGGTCCCTCCTGGAAAGGCTCCCGCCCAGACTCCACAATGGCCTTGCTGTGCTACCGGAACGGCTGCGGGCAAAGCTTTGACCCCGAGAGGAACAGCCAGGGTACGCGGGTGAGGGGGGGCAGGGAGGGTGGCTGGCCCAGGAGCGGCTGCAGCTGGACAGGGAGGGCCTTGCCTGCTGGGATGCATGGGGGGGGAGGGGGGTACACACATGGAGGGCTCCCTTTCTCCTGCCTGCCAGGCAGTTCCCCTGGTGCTGATGTCCTGAAGGGGAGGGGAGGAGAAAATCCCCATGCAGGGGCTCTAGAAGGGGAAGGAGCTGCAGGCCCACAATTGAGGGTGGGGCTCCCCCCCACCTGCCTTTGAGCCGGGAATTGATCAGGAGTGCCAGTCTTGGAAAAGAGAAGAGCCAGAGGAGCTGTAGGTCTTCCCTGCCAAGAAGAGTCTGGGAATGGACAGGGTGGGTGGGTGGGTGGGGGCAAATGAAGCTGCTTGCTGGAAGAAAACCAACCAACCTCCCTCCCTCCCTCCCTCTCTCAGATGCCTGCCTCCACCACCCAGGCTTCCCCATCTTCCATGATGCCTTGAAGGTGAGGGGTCCAACTGCACAGGGCTGGTGGGGGCTCAGCCCGGTTTCCCTGCAGTCAGCCACAGATGGAACTGCAGCAGTGGGGCAGGGAGTGTTCAGAATGGTTGACCTCCCCATTGAGCGGAGGATCTACTGCTCTGCCCCCCTCCCTCCATGTCAAGGCACCCATTTTGCCCCTATTGCTCCTGCCCTCCCCCCACCCTAGGAAGGCAGCGTGTAGCTAGGAGGACAGCAACACCTCTGTGGATGGTGCTGTCAGCAAGTGGGGAGCGGCCGCTTACTCGCTCTTCTTCTAGGGCTGGTCTTGCTGCAAGAAACGGACGACCGACTTCTCTGAATTCCTCTCCATAAAGGTAGCTTAGGTGCCGGGGGGGAGGGGGGTGCCGGGTGCCCGTCCTGTCGGATGGATAAGGGCTGCCACCCTCGTAGCTTTGGCTGCACAGCCACAGTTGCCTTCCTCAGCCATTCTGCTTCCAGTGGCCTTTTGCCTAACATCACAACCTTTCCCATCTGGGAAAGGTGGAGGGAGTGGGGAGGGTGACAGCAGGGCATGGCAGGAGGGTCCTGTTGCCATCCAAACTCCAGGCTCCGCTAGAGGTCCGCAGTTCAGTGCCTCCGTTGCAAACTGCATCCTCCAAAGGCGCGTTTTGTCAGGCTGGCAGGCCAGGCAGGCCCTGAAATAACGAAGAACGTCTCCCTCCAAAGGGCTGCACGAAAGGCTACCACAGCCATGAGAAGACCCCGGAGCCAGAGGAAGCCCAGACCAAGGCCAAGCTGTGCACCGCAGGCCTTGTTCTGGAGCCCAAGTCCGCTGAGGTGCTGCAGCGGGAGAGGCCCAGGTGAGGAGGGGCTTGATAAGACCCTCCCGGAGGTCAGAAGCCTGACAGGGCCAACAGCTTTAGGCTGGGGTTGGGAAACAGCCGAGACCTCCCTTTTGCAGGTATATTTCCTCTGCACGAGGAGGCTCCATTTATCTGCTTCCCTTCCCACCTGTGAATCATGCGCTGTAGGAACGGGTCCATGTGGTGGGCATGGCAGAAGAACAGGAGTTACACCCCTTTTGCCCAAACTTAACATAAACTGGCTTCTCTGGGTCCACATTCTGCCCTCTCTTTGGCCTCCAGTTCTGACGAGCCCAAGCAGCCATTGCTGGTGAAGGTGGCCCTGGCGCTGCAGCAAGTCCTGGAGAAGCTGGACACATCCACGGCCACGCAGCCTGACCTGCACGGCTTGGCCAGTCCCGGTGGGAAACCCTATGGGGCTTGCTGGGGGAAAGACGAAGCCAATGTGAGGGGGGCGGCAGCTGAGCTGCTAAGTGGCCACTCTCTTCCCAGCTGACTGGGGAGTACAAGCGCCCCAGGTGGCCCCACTGTGCCTCTGTGTGGCCGTGGGAAGCTGTGCAGGGAGCCAGTGGAGACCGCTAGAAGCTGCAGCCCTCCAAACCTTTGGCCAGTCGGTAGAGGCTGTGGGGCAAGGCAGGGTCCCTTGCAAGCAGGTGTGGTTGATCCTGGGGGCCGCTGCAGTTCTGCGCTCCAGCAGCCTTGCAAGGCCCCAATTTCTCTTTTCTGGTTGCCTTGCAGGGGGCAGCTCAGAGACGAGCACTGGCACCGCCTGCAAAAATGCCGGCTGCCATGCGGTGAGTTGCCATTGGGCTGCTTGGCTTCCAACCTCCCCTTTGGGCGCAATTAAGGGCCCAGCCTTGGCTGGTGGGGAAACAGCCTGCCTGCCCACTGCAGGACAGAGAGAAGTTGGGAAGTGCTGGGCCAAAAGAGCTGGCGGGGGGGGCTGGCAGCTGCGGGGCAGCCTCTTCCTGACCACTTGGCCGATCCTTCCTTTCTCCTGCCCGGCTCCTCTTGCAGACTTTCCAGCAGGAGGAGAGCAAGATGGAGACCTGCCTGTTCCACCCAGGGGTGCCTGTCTTCCATGAGGGGTGAGCATCATGGGCCTCTAGGATGCCCTGCCTCCCCAAAGTCCCTGCCTTCAGCTGTGATGGCCACAGGGAGGGGGGGAATTGTCTGCCATGGGACCTGGTCTCTTCCACCACCACCCTCCTGCCCCTCCACATTGGCCCGTCTGGGCGGCTGATTCACACAAGCCAGGCTCCTCCAGCTGTGCTCTCCCCCTCAAGAGCTGCCTGCCTGCGACTCCCAGGGGGCAGAAGAGGCTGCCTGCAGTTCTTGTCGTCTTAATCACTGTTGTCGAAGGGAGGCTTCACCCGCCTGTTGTGAGCCATCTGGAACTGCGGGGGGAGGGAGGGATCCCTACCCTAACTACTCAAATAAGTATCTGCCCCGGCTCTCTGTTTCTCTCCCCCCTCCGGCTGGGATCCCTTCAGCATGAAATACTGGAGCTGCTGCGGAATCAAAACCATGGATTTTACTGCATTCCTGAAGCAGAAGGGCTGCAGCAGAGGGAAGCACACCTGGGTGGCCAGACAGGTGAGGGTCTTGTGCCCAGCACCAGTCCTGTCCGTGGCCCGGTCTGCAGCTGGAGGGACATGGAAGGCCGCTCTGCCCGGACAGCAAGGGGTGGGACCAGCCTTGCTGCAAAGTATGTTTGGCAGACCTGCAAAGTATGGGCTTTAAAGCAGGGGTGGGGGGACTTCTTGCCACCAAAGCTCTTTTGGATCCCAGAAAAGTAGCTTCCGCTTTCTCACCAGGGAGCCTCCTTCAGCATCCTCTGCTCTCCCTCCCTTGGCACCACCTTCTAGCAACAGGGTCTCCCTGGGGCAGAGCAGGAGGCGGCCTCCCTTAGACACAGAGGAAAGGAGGTGCCCTTGGACAGCCTAGAAGGGGGAAAATGCGCTGATGCTCCCCCTGTCCCATTTGAGGTCCCTGTGGAGGCTTTCTGCCTGCTGGGGGTCCTGCAAAGCTGCAGTCTGGAAGGCCCCCATCCTCCGAATTGGGGCTCCCTGCACAAGAGGGGGCAGCAATGCTGACTGGCTGGTTTTCTGTGCCACACAGGAGGACAAGAAGCTGGTCTCTTGTCGGCAGGACTGGCACCAGACCAGCAGCCAAGTGGTGGTGACGCTCTATGCCAGGACCCCTCTGCCCCACCTCAGCTCCATCCAGGCCAACCGCACTGGGGTAAGGAAGCAGGGCTGCCGGGGGAGGGTGCGGAGGGGGGGGCTGGGGCACAGCTGCTTCTCAGAGGTGGCCTGCTGGGCATTGCGACCATCCCCCTCTTGCAGGACAGGGCGGGCAGAGGTTCTGCAGCAGGACTTGGGACTGAGGAGGCTTCCTCTTGTCTTGCAGCTCGACATCCGGGTAGCCTTTGAGGGAGAGAAGTTCTTCCAGGCCCAGCTGGATCTCTGGGGGGTAGGTTTGGCTGGCGTGGCTGGCTTTCTTCTTTTGAGACCCCACCCCCCAGACTCCAACTGATCTCTTCCTTCCATTGCTCCCTTGAAAAGGCTGGGAGTGTGTATGAGATCTTCCATTTGTGAGGCTCCAGACCCCTTTCTCGCCCTCATAGTGCCAGGACAGCCACGGGGGTGGGGTGGTTGCCTGATCCAGCTGGTTTTTCCTGCTGGCTCTCTCCTTCCAGGTCATCAATGTGGAGAAGAGCTTCGCCAGCCTGTTGCCTTCCAAGGTGGAAATCGCCCTGAAGAAAGCGACCCCCGTTGCCTGGGCTAGGCTGGAGCAGCCGCAGAGCCGAGGCGAGGCCCTGCAGCCACCGCCCCGGGAGGAGGCCACCACAGGCAGCTCCCCAGAAGACCCCCTGGAGGAGTCAGACGACAGCCTGGGCTGGTCTGAGGATGAGGACTGAGGGGGCAGCTGAGCCTGGCTGGGGAGCCGGACAGGGCCGGGCTGGCTCTGGGGCTGCAGGAGGGCAGCACCACCTTGGAAAGTTTCACCCTGTGGAAGGACCCTGTGTTGTCCTGAAATAAAAACAGCTTCTTTCAATGGGAGGAAGTCACAGGCCTTTGGCCAGTGAGCGTGCCCATGAGTGGGGTGTGTGTGTGTGTGTGTGTGCAGCATGCGCAGGGAGGTGTATGCTGTGCAGACGCTCCCTCCCGTCTTCTCTAGAGCTTTGTGCAGCCATGCTCTTGGTCAGATTTCTTTCCCAGTACAAACTGGTGATGACTGGGGCCACAGCCAGCCATGAGCTGCCCTGCTGTGTGCTAGCCCTCCTCCAATGTGTGTAGCAGCCAGGTGGGAAGGGAATGCTTCCCCATTCCCTGGGCATCCAGGTATGCCAAGCAAGGTCTCCACTGTCCATTAACCCAAAGAACCAGAATAATTCTGCTGGCTGCTTTTCAAAGAAAGGCCTCTTCTGAAAAGGCACAAGCAGCCCGGAAGATGGATGCCCTTCTCTCCAAGCTGGGAAGGAAGAGGCTCAGCTGGAAACCAGCAAAGTTCCTCCTCCTTGCAGGAATCTCCAGCTGCTGCTTGGGTACCGCTTGGGTCGCTTAGAAACCCAGTCTCAGAGCCTGCCAGCCTCTCCTCGGGCACCAGGGGTTTCTGCCACTTTCCCGGCTCCGGTGCAGACGCTCTGGGTGCTTTAGCCAGGGAGCGGTCCTTGTGCAAGGACGGCACAGCTGTCCCTGCTGCAAGGCGACACGAAGCCTTCGACCACTTCAGTGCCGCTTGCAGGACTGCCACGAGGGCGAGGAGCGGGGCTCCCTCACTGGGCAAGGGCACCGGGCGCAATGCAGCCTCCCGGCGGCTCCCGCAGAAGACGCCGTTTCCATTGCAATTCAACGCGGCCTTTGGGGCTTTGGCTGTTCCCGGGGCTCCTTTCGCTCGAACCCTCCTGCCCAGAGCAGCCTCGCCTGACACCCGCGAGGGGAGGGGGCGCCCGTCCGCCCCCCGCGAGGCCGGCGATAGGCTCCCATCCGCCGGCGCCCCCAAGCCAGAGCGGGCAGGCAGGCAGGTCGACGTTTCTCTCTGCCAGAGGCCAAGGTGGCGGCATCGCAGGGACGCCGGGTCGGAGGGAGCCGCGTACGGAGCCCCAGAGCATCAACGCCGCGCGACCCCAAACCTTCGGCATCGGACGGACCTCGCGGCCACCTGCAGGCGGGGCGCGCGAGCCCAGGCAGGGCAGGCTTAGCGGCCACCGTAGGGGAACTACGCTTCCCGGCAGGCCCGGGCGGGCCGCGCCATTGGCCTTTCCCCTTCGAAGGGGTGGGGCGTGAGGCCGCATGCGCAGTGCGTGGGCCGGGCGCGGGGGGCGCGGTTTCCCACAGCCGCTTCCAGCTCGACTTTGGCCGGCGGCGGCGGCGGCTGCGCGGGGGCGCCCGGAAGGTAGCGAGGGAGGCGCGCGCGGCACGCAGGTAAGCCCGGTGGGACCCCGGTCGCCCGCCCCGGCCCTCCGCCGGCAGCCGCCTCTTCCGGGTCCGCGGCGGCTTTCAGGGAGGCGGCCGGCCGGAGGGCGCGGCTCGGCCTCGGCTCGCCTGGGACGGAGGGCCCTCCGCCCTCCCGCCCGCCCGGACCGCAAGCCCCGTGGGCCGCGGAAGCGGCCTCGGCCCGGGCCAGCCGCTCGGGTGCCGGCGAGGTCGGGCGCGGCGCTGCGTGGCGGATGAGCGTCCCGTCCGCGGGAGGAAAGCGGGGCCCCTCCGGGCTTCGGCCGCCGCGGCTCCCTCCCCGCCCTTCTCCGGACTGCGAGGCCCCCGGGGGCGGAGAGGGCGCCGGGCCCGTTGCCGAGAGGAGAAGGGAGGCTGCTTGGCGGAGGCCGTTCCCCGCTGGCTGCCGTTGGGCGGATGGGCGGCAGCTGCCGGGCAAAGCGATTAGGGAGTCCGGGGACCCTGGCCGGCTTCCTCCACTAAGGAGGGCCTCGTAGCCTCGTCCGCTTTGAACCGGGCTGGGCGTCAGTCGTGGCTTCTGCTTCGGAGCAGCGGTGCCCCGAGCCGCTATTCATCCAACCACGGTTAGCAGAAGGGAGGAGGAGCGAGCGGAGTCGCAGCGGGTTTTCTCCGTCCCTCGAGGGAGAAATTAGCTTGTGGGGGGGAGGATTCGAAAGGAAGGTCCCCAAGGGACTCCCTGCCCGGTTGGGCCATCCTGGCTCTTTGGGGACCGGAGATCTTCTAGGCCGCTTTTTGCCTGGCAAGAAACCGAGTGTTGAGAAGCAAGTGGCACCTCCTGAAGAAAGGCCCGGCAAGCCCTTGCTTGTTTGAGCTGCTTTGGCAAACCCGCTTGGAGGCGCAAAACAGCCGGGTTCCCCTGGCGAGGGAGGACTTGGCTGTCTGCTGGGAAGAGCTGGGAGTCGGCTCACGCACGCCTCTTTCCTGCCTTGTTTCAGGGACTACGGCCTCAGCAAGGTGGACTTTCTCTCCACAAGCCCAATTGTGCAATAACTTCAGCTTAGTTTTTTGTGCTGGTTCTCTGTTTCTTAGCTGAAGGCCTCTGTGGGTAGCACCAAATGGTTCTGAGCTTCCACCATCCATGCTCTTAAACTTTTCTTGCCTCCGGCTGCTGGAATAGATCCTGCTGCATCATGCTGGGGCAGCAAACTGTTGAAGACCATAAAGTAGAAGGCTTTCGAGACTAGTTGTCTCTGCACCTCTTGGAAGGAGCCTAACATGCTGCTCTCTAGTTTTGTAGGCCCAGCATTCTTCGGGAAGAGAGAATTTTCTTTCCGGTGCCCCTGCAAATGTTCCCTTTCTGATGGTGATGCTGCTGGCAGGAGACAGGTGAAGCGGCTCCTTTCTCCTGCCCCACAGCAAAGAAGCTGTCCAGCCCCAGTGACCCTTTCTGGTCACCTGCATTTTAAAGTCTCCAGGTGGTTCTTTGTTCAGAAAAGATCTCCTTCCATGAATTGCCTTCCCTCTAATTCAGCGGCCCCCAACCTTTTGGGCACCAGGACCGGTTCTGCGGAGAGAGGCTTTTCCATAGACCCGAAGGGGCCTGCATCCCGTGGACAGGGCTTCATTGATCTGCACAGCCCGGCTTTTGGCATGCCACAGACCGGGCTTTGGGGACGCCTGCTCTAATTTGTATCTCTGTTTGCAGGGGACTCTTGCAAGCCAAAGAATGCAGACCATAAAGTGCGTGGTGGTTGGAGACGGCGCCGTGGGGAAGACTTGCCTGCTCATCAGCTACACCACCAATGCCTTCCCGGAGGAATACATCCCCACTGTCTTTGATAACTACAGCGCTCAGATGACGGTGGATGGGCGGATGGTCAGCCTTAACCTCTGGGACACGGCCGGACAAGAGGAATATGACCGTCTGCGCACCCTCTCCTACCCACAGACCAACGTCTTTGTGATCTGCTTTTCCATCGGCAGCCCCTCCTCTTATGCCAACGTGCGACACAAATGGCATCCTGAGGTCTCCCACCACTGTCCCAATGTGCCAATCCTTCTGGTGGGCACCAAGAGGGACCTGCGGAGTAATGCGGAGGCCGTGAAAAAGCTGAAGGAGCAAAGCCTGGGCCCTACCACCCCCCAGCAGGGTACTTCGCTAGCCAAACAAATCGGGGCAGTCAAATACTTGGAGTGTTCAGCATTGAACCAGGAAGGGGTAAGGGAAGTATTCGCAGAAGCTGTGCGCGCCGTTCTCTATCCAGTGACCAAGAAGAACTCCAAGAAGTGCCTGCTGTTGTAGTCGGCAAGGCGAGGGCAGCGCAGACTGAAGGCGTGGGGTGTTTGCGGTCCATCTCCTTAACTAATGGCCTCTTGCACTAATGGCTTTAAAGAGAACTTTCTTTCAGCAAGTCTTCCTGCAGTCCAGCTGCCACTTTGAGCCAACAGAAATGAACATAATTGGCTCTAGCCTTAAGAATCGGCCTCCGGGCGAGCTCTCCATGTGTCCCTACTTAACTCTCCTCCTCTTCTGTGCAGGAGTCCAAAGCTAGGGAATGCCTTAAAAGCCAAGGGTTTCTCTGCCCAAGAGAGAGAGTCTTTTCGAAAGGAGGCATTGATCTGCTTTGCTTTGATACCAGTGTTGCTTCCTCTCCAGCCGCATGGAGGGCAGGGCTGTGCCTTTCCAGTAGCAGAATCGGTCTGTCACAGTTTTCAAAAGCACCATACAATTTTTAAAATCTTCCATTATTGCAAGGAGGCAGACATGCCAACAGGCCTTGCAAACTGAGCGATGAGCAACCCCCGGAGGGTCTTTATGAAATCAAAGAACCAGGCTGGGTTCTTTGTGGAACAGCTCTGGGATCTGGCATTAGTTATTTGGCTTTCAAGGCTTGGAAAGCTGAATTTCTGTTTCCACATTGTGCCCTTCCCTACACTCACTCTCTCTCTCTCTCACACACACACACACACAGAGCAGGTCTAGATTAACTGTGCTGGCTGAAATCAGGCACTCTGATAGTTTTTCTGCACTGGCATTTTTCTTGGCTTAAATGCCACAATTACCCTTGGGGCTTATGATTGAGTTTTGGGGTAAGAAATTGCCTGCTATGCAGGATAAGGTCTTGGCCATCAAACCTTTTAAAAGCTGTGCTGCTTCAAAGCAGCCATTTTGTGTGCCTTCTGTTCTCCTTTTTTTTCCCTTGCAGATAAAACTCAATAAGTACTTTTAAACATTCAGGCGTGAGTGCTATTAAACTGATGCACTGATTTAGTAGAAGCTTAAATCTTTCTAGGCCCTTTGGTCCCCACAGAGATGCATATGAGTCTAACATTGCCTGAAATACTAACTGCCTTCTTTAGAATGAATTATGCAACTTTTCTTCTACAAACACACATTTCTTAGCATCATGCAATTTGTTTCTTTTTGAACAGTAAGAAACTCTTGATTGTGTCCATCATTGGGCATCTTCAGCTGATTAAGGAAAGCCAGATGTTTGACAGCATCTCCTTCTGGATAAAATGCTTTGAGCAGCCTCTCTTTAGGAAGAATGCTGAGATGTAATACTCTGTTCCCAACCCCTCTTCCAAATAACCATGTTTTTATTCTGCCTGCGATCCTGATCTGCACTGGTGGCCAGGAAATTTTGCCTGAATGTGGAATGGTGATACTTGGGAGATGTCCTCTTTGCATGGATGCTGATGTCACAGCGAGATTGGTGATTTAGCCCAGGAGCAAATCTGGTGTAGTTCTAATTCTCGTCACGCAAATCTCACTTGATTGCTGTAATGTTGGCCATGCTGCAGACTCCTTTTTCCTTTGCCCCAGCTGAGATTCTGGGCTGGAACTTTTGCCCTACATCTGACCATCCTCAGGGTATGTAGCGATAACTGTTTCCAACCAGGTTGTGATGTTACACGAGAACTTGGTGTCCCTGGCACTGCCCAACGTCTTCTGAATGCCTTCCTGGTGTTCCAAGCTTCCTCCTGCTTGAGCCCGATGATGTGGGACCAGACTCTCCCTGGGGAAAGAGGCTTCTCCAGGCGGAGCTGGGCTGGTTCAAATGATGGTTGAGGTTCAGGGAGTGGACGGCCTCATCGTGTGGTACTTCCAACATACACTGGCAACTGATTTTATGGTTTAAAGTACATTCGTACGGCAACTAACAGTTATTTTTAAATTATGCTGAATGAAATTGTAATAAAGCAGTTTCTTGGTTCTTTTGCTGCTGTTCTTTATTATGGGAGAGAGCAGGATGAGTAGGGGTGCTCTTTCACGCAATCCTTCTGGAGCCCCGGGCTCTGGCTGGACCCTCAACCGTGGCTCTCAGCCTCTGGGCTCTGCAGCCGTGCTAGGAGGGAGAGGGGGCTGCAGGGATCATGTCAGCCCCCATCAGTCCAGTGTGGGGTGTGGCTCATATTCAAGTGGAGTCCTAGTGGACGATCACTTGAATATGAGTCAGCAGTGTGCTGCAGCTGCCCCAAAAAGCCAAAGTAATCCTAGGCTGCATTAACAGAGGGATAGAATCAACATCCTGTGAATTGTTAGTACCGCTTTATAATGCTTTGGAATATTGCATCCAGTTTTGGTCACCATGATAGTTGAGACTCTGGAAAGAGTGCAGAGAAAAGCCACAAAGAGGATTAGGGGACTGGAGGCTAAAACATGGAGAACGGTTGCAGGAACTGGGGATGTGTGGCCTAGTTGAATAGAAAAGAATGACTAGGGGTGACATGACAGCAGCGTTGCAATATTTGAGTGGGGTCAACCGATTCTCCAAAGCAGTAGAAAGCAGAGGAAGCAACGGGTGGAAACCAAGGAGAGAAGAAACCACCTGGACATTTCCTGGCAGCGAGAACAATTAACCAGGAGACCGGAAGAGGAGGCGGAGGCGGCGCTTGCCGGCACGGGCGCTCTAGGGCCGCTCTCTGTGGCGGCTCCTGCGCCGGGAGAGCGGCTTCCGCTTCCGGCGGTGGGGCTGTCGGGGCAGCCGCGGCGATGTCGGACTCAGAGAGCGAAGAGGAGGCGGGCGGCGGCGGCGGGCGGAGAGCTGCCCCCTTCTCGCTGGCCGGCTTCCTCTTCGGGAACATCAACGAGCAGGGCCAGCTGGAGGGCGAGGGGCTGCTGGACCAGGTGGGCGCCGGGCGGGGACTCTTTCCCCGGCGGGGCTGCCAGGGAGGGAGGGAGCGGAGCCAACCCGCTTCTCTGCCCGCTTCCTTTAGGAGTCCAAGAAGCACCTGGCCGGGCTCGGGGCGCTGGGCCTGGGCAGCCTCATCACAGAGATCACCGCCAGCGAAGACGACGCTTCCGAGGCCGACGGAGCCCAGCTGGATGAGGAGGGTGAGGAGGCTGCGCTCCGCCGGAGGGTCGCGGCTGGAAAGGGCGCTTTGATGGGACACGGGACGGACACTCCGCCCGCCCGCCGACGCGTTGCGGGGCACACCCGCTTGGCCAGGGATTGGTGTGAGGGGGACCCCCGGTCTCCGCCTCCGAGGCCCTCGCGGGGGTCGGGTGGTGGGCTCTGGGGAGATCAGCTTTCCCGTCCCCCGATCCTGCCCGCAGGGAGGGAGGCCAGAGGGGCTGCTCGCTCTTGCTTAAGGCGCTGGTGGGCAAAGGGCCCTTTGGGCAAGTGGGTTCAGGTGGGGGATATTCTTCCACGGGGAAGGCACCAGGAAGAGGAGGGGCCCAGTGGCTTCGAGCTCTTTTCCCCTTGCAGGCTGGGTCAAGAGCACAGAGGATGCTGTGGATTATTCTGATATCACTGAGGTGGCTGAAGATGAGAGCCGCAGATACCGGCAGGCCATGGGCAATCTGCACCCCGTTCGGAGAGCAGGTGGTTGATGGCAGCGATTTCTCTTCTTGCGTCTGAAGCAAGAGGATCACAGCACTTTTAGGGTCATGGGGAGGTGATGGAGGGGCACCCCATTGACTTCCTTTGTTCTTCTCCTCAGATGACAACGAGGATGACTACGATGCCGACTCAGAAGACATTGATTCCAAGCTGATGCCTCCCCCTCCCCCGCCACCAGTGCCATTGAAGAAGGAAGATGAGAAGGAGGCAGAAGCCTCTGGTGCGTATATACTTTGGAGCAGGCGGGAAGAGACCGGGCAGTCCAGGAAGGAGCCTGGGTGTGTCCGGGAGGAAGCCCTCCCTAGTTTCTGAAGCTCAGGTACTTCTTTGGTGACATGAGCCTGGCAGGGTTGACGAAGAAGGAACTTGCAAGCTGTAACTTACAAAGGTTTGCTTAAGGTTTGCATGTTTATCTAGCCAAGGTTGAAGATTTTAAAATCCCTTCCCCCCACCTGCAGTGTTTCCCTGTTGTGAACCCACTTTGAGGATTCCCCCCCATGGATACCCAGGATGTTAGATTCCGTTTGCTGCATGTGTGGCTGGGGCTTTCTCAGTCATGGGGGCCTTGGCAAGCATGGCTCCCTTTGGCTGAGACGGCTGTTCCTTCCCTTCTTAGGGCCAGAAGAGGGGGACGGAATCATCTTGCCCTCCATCATTGCTCCTTCCTCTGCCGCTTTGGAGAAAATGGATTTCAGCAGCTCTTCTGACTCAGAATCGGAGACAGGCTCCCAGGACTCGAGGAAGGCCGACTTGAAGGAGGGCTCACCCTGCCGCTTGCCGGGATCATGCAGCGAGATGCCACCAAGCGGCTGCCCAGTGTGACTGCCCTTTTCCCTGAGTTCCGGCCTGGAAAGGTAGAGTTGGATCATCCTCTAGGAACTTTTTGCTGGCAGAGCAACCGATTAAGACTCTACGGCTGATCCCAGCACGGCTCTGTTCCTCCCTGCCTCTGTCATCCAGCATGGTGCTTCCCCCCACCGCCCAGGATTCTGCCAGCCGACCACCTCCTCTCTCTGTCTTTCCGACAGCTGAAATGCCGGCAGTCAGTTTCTTGTCAGTTCCACCCCTCCCTCCTTCTCTCTCTCTCTCTCTCAGGTGCTTCGCTTTCTACGCCTCTTTGGCCCTGGAAAGAATGTCCCATCCGTCTGGCGAAGTGCACGGCGGAAGCGCAGGAAGAAACACCGGGAGGCAGTTCCCGAGGCACAACTCCCGGAGGGGGAAGCCAATGCTGAGCCGGGCTTGGAAGGCAAATCCCCCTGGGAGTATGAATTTGCCCCTCCCCCTCCCCCGGAGCAGTGCCTGTCAGATGATGAGGTGGGCCTGTGGAAAGGGAGGAGGCCTTCTGGCTGCCCGAGAATGTGCCCGCTGGCTCCCTCCCTGAACCCCCTGACACCCACGTATCGTTCAGATCACCATGATGGCTCCTGTGGAGTCCAAGTTCTCCCAGGCGACCGGAGATGCGGACAAAGTAGCTGACACCAGGCCCAAAGTGTCAGAATGGCGCTACGGTCCTGCTCAACTCTGGTATGACATGTTGGGCATCCCTGAAGACGGCAGTGGCTTTGACTACGGCTTCAAGCTGAAGGAAACCCAGGGAGAGGAGGTGAGTTGCGAGGAAGAGCGGTGCCTCCTCACTGGCAGCCAGGAGGCGAGACGCTGATCAGCGAGCCTTTGTGCTCCCTTCGTAGAGCTCAGCCGCTGAGAAGGACGAGCTGCTGGCCGATGAGCACTTCCTGATGGTCACGCAGCTGCAGTGGGAGGATGACGTGATCTGGAATGGAGAGGACATCAAGCACAAAGGGACCAAGACCCAGCGAGCCAGCCTGGCGGGCTGGCTGCCTTCCAGCATGACGAGAAACGCCACGGCCTACAATGCCCAGCAAGGTACGGTGGCCTTCCTCCTGCCTGCCTCTGGCTCTGCTGCCTCCGCACCTGCTGATGCTTCCCTTGCTTCTGTTGGCAGGGCTGAACCGCAGCGGCTCCCTGCTCAACTTGCCGGTTCCCCTGGTGCAGAAGCCCAGTGTGGCAGGAGTCTTGAGCATCGCCAAGGGCAAAGAGAAGCAGCTGCCTGAACAGCAAGGTGAGGAGGGAGGGCCGCACGGCAGTAGGGGCTCTGTAGAAATCCACAGAAGGAACTGGACAAGCCGAGATCTGCAAGCAGAGCCTCTTCCCCAATCATCCCTGCCTTGGTTGGGTACTTTGGTTACTCGGGTGTTGCAAAAGCCCCTTGGGGACAACTGTGACCTGGATGAGCGAGAGTCTCCACAGACGATAGGCTGCCAAGTGTTTTAGCCAGATAGTGGCAGTCTGACCATCCAGGGGTTGGCATAGAGAAGAATTTGGGCAGTGGTCAGTCAGTAGGGGTCTGTCCTCCCATTGCCCCTCCCCTTTTCACCATTCTGCTTTGCCCCATAATTGTTATTTGCGTGTTTGAAATGTGGGCAAGTGAGGCAGGAATGCCTGCTTTTTCTCTAAGTCCCAGAGTGCCGTGTTGCGCTGGGCCTGGAGCACCCAGGCAGTCTCTCTGCTCCAGGGGTCCTAGAGCTCAGAAGTGGTGGTGGGGAGGGATGGAGGAATTTGCCAGCATCCAGCTGTCATGTGTTCACTATCACACTTTGTTGCCCCAGCAGGCCTGGATGAAGACAAGCCATGGTTCTCCATTTTCCCCATTGACAATGAAGAGCTGGTCTATGGCCGCTGGGAAGACAACATCATCTGGGACGACAATGCAATGGACAGGATCTTGATGCCGCCGGTCCTGACCCTGGACCCCAACGATGAGAATATCATCCTAGGTAGCATCTACAAAAGTCCCTTCCTTGCCTTCTGGCTGGAGAGTGTGTGGGGGTGCTGCTTTCTGGGGCCTTGTGGCTTCCTAAGGGGAGAGTGGGTAAACTGAGATGGGAGGCAGCCTCGGTCACCTTCCCAGAGCATGGTTTTAGTTAACCTGAATCCCTCAAAGGGTTCTGGGAACTGGAGTTCGGGGAAGAGTCAGTGAGCCTCCTCAGAATTCTCAGAGCAAATGCCAAGGTTCCTTGGTGGGGATGTGACAGTTAAACTGTCTTCATATCTTTTCCGTAAGAAAACCTTTTCTTTAAGCACCTTGTGAACTGGGGCAACGTGGCAGGTGGCTGATTCTTAGCTTCAGGGCTTCAGGGTCTTTCGTGATAGCCCAAGTGGACCTTTGCATGGTCCATCAACTGGGGGTAATTGGGAAGAGTGTTTCAGGTCCAGTTTTCTCCTCTGCTCCTCCTAGAAATTCCCGATGAAAAGGAAGAGATGACTCTCAATTCCCCCTCCAAGGAGAACAAGAAAGAGTCTTCTTTGAAGAAAAGCCGGATCCTCTTGGGCAAAACGGGAGTTATTAAGGAAGAGCCCCAGCAGGTTTGAGAGGGGCTCCGTTTCTTCTGGATTAGAGAAGAAATAGAGCAAGAAGGGGAAGAAATTCTGACATGGTTTTTTTGCCCCTCTGTTTCCACTCCAGAATATGTCTCAGCCAGAAGTGAAGGATCCCTGGAATCTCTCCAATGATGAGTTTTACTACCCCAAGCAGCAGGGCCTTCGTGGAACCTTTGGCGGCAACATTATCCAGGTTGGAAACTGATGGTGTTGGGCTTTGCTCGTCCAACTTGCTTGGTTTTGACATAACCTAAACCCAGCCGTTGAGATTACAAACTGTAGCTCTCAGCTTCACCTATTTGGCACACTTGCTAGTTTTGATTTGCCAAACAACCCATAATTAAACCATGGGTTTGCACAATATGTTACACAATCCAGTTATTTGCCTCCTTGGGCCTAATACAAGCCTAGCTTTCTGCCAAGGCTTCATGTGTGGGCACCAGGGACTTGGCTTCCACAACATGCCCGCAAGATTGCTTTGCAGAATTTGAGGCAACCAGAGCAGCTTCGTCCTCCTTTGGGGAACTTCCCTTAGCTGAGGGTGATTGACAGGGCCCAGCTGTTCTTCGGGATGTGCTGAAATCGTGCCTCTCTCTGCTCTGGTGCAGCACTCGATCCCTGCGGTGGAGCTGCGCCAGCCCTTCTTCCCCACCCACATGGGCCCCATGAAGCTGCGGCAGTTCCACCGGCCTACCTTGAAGAAGTACTCCTTTGGCACCTTGTCGCAGCCTGGGCCCCACGCGGTGCAGCCATTGCTGAAGCACATCAAGAAGAAGGCCAAGGTAAGGGCCTGGTCTCGGTGGCTCTGCCCAGGGCCCTTGCTCATCTCTCTCAGCCCCCGCAGAGACGGCTGCCTGTGTATTGTGTTGCACCCAGATGAGAGAGCAGGAGCGCCAGGCCTCTGGCGGTGGGGAGATGTTCTTCATGCGCACCCCCCAGGACCTCACGGGCAAAGACGGCGACCTCATCCTGGCTGAGTACAGTGAGGAGAACGGCCCCTTGATGATGCAGGTTGGCATGGCCACCAAGATCAAGAACTACTACAAGCGGGTGAGTCCAGGGTTTGGGCTGCCAGAGCCAGACTTCCCCTGAGGAAGCCCTCACTCACTCAGCCGTCTTGCCCCTGGCAGAAACCGGGCAAGGATCCTGGCGCCCCAGATTGCAAGTACGGAGAGACGGTGTACTGCCACACTTCCCCCTTCCTGGGCTCCCTTCACCCTGGCCAGCTCCTCCAGGTGAGGCCTCTGGGCGGACCTGCGCTTTGAAACAGCAGCCACTTGCCCCGTTTCAGCTGCAACAGCAGCAGCAGCAGCACCAAGCCAGGGGTTCCTGTGGGAAGAGAGCCGAGGGACTTCTAGTCCTTTAGAGACAGATGGGTTTATGGCAGCCAAGGACTGACCCACCTGCTCAATTCTATAGTGTGTGTGTGTGTGTGTGTGAGAGAGAAGCTGTTTGCTGTGAAATGCTACAACTAGTACACCAGTGTGTAAAGCCCAAGGATACTTGATTGAAATAGTAGTCATTGATGATAGTGTAGCATTCTCAAGTGGACAGTTCCTTTACAAAGGCCAGCCAAATGTAGCTAAGGAGAGGGACAGCTTTTGAGTTCCTCCGTGGCAGGAAATTGAAGGAGGAAAGGCCGGGAGTCCTGGAGCCACCAGGTTGCAGGAAGCTGCTACTGCTGCTGCTGCTGTTCTGGGTGGCTTAAACAGCATCTTTTGTTTGTCAGGCGTTTGAAAACAATCTCTTCCGGGCTCCGATCTACCTCCACAAGATGCCTGAAACAGACTTCCTAATTATTCGGACGCGCCAGGGCTACTACGTCCGGGAGCTGGTGGATATCTTTGTGGTGGGCCAGGAGTGTCCCCTCTTTGAAGTCCCCGGCCCCAACTCCAAGCGGGCCAATACGCACATCCGAGACTTCCTGCAGGTTTGTTGCTGGGAGAGGGAGCCTGACTGCTAGGCCTCCTCAGCAGCTTTTTGGAGGAATGGAAAAAATAATTTGGGAAGGGAGCCATGCCGCTAGCCGTTGCCTGCGACTCACATGCAGGTGCTACAGAAGAAGAGCCGGTAAACAGACTGAGCCGGTTCTGAGCAGGTTGGCAAGTGGCTCTACTCTGGCTTGCAGGAGGGCTCGTAGTTTGGAGATGGGGCTGGATTCTGCCCTGACTTGTGTGGGCACTGGGACCCCCCGGGTGGAAGGGGGAGGTGTACAGCAGCAGGGGAGGGGAGGCCCGCCTCTCTCTGAGCGCCTGGCTACTTCACTGCCACCCTGGCCAGGTCTTCATCTACCGCCTCTTCTGGAAGAGCCGAGACCGGCCCCGGAGAATCCGCATGGAGGATATTAAGAAGGCCTTTCCTTCCCACTCCGAGAGCAGCATCCGGAAGCGGCTGAAGCTCTGTGCAGATTTCAAGCGCACCGGTAGGCAAGGACAGTCCGCCCTTCCGCCTCAGAGACAGGCATGCGGCTGCCCCCCCTCTCCTCTCTCTTGGCCAGGCTCACGGGGGGCTGTTGCTTCCTCAGGGCTGGACTCCAACTGGTGGGTCCTGAAACCCGACTTCCGGCTGCCAACCGAGGAGGAGATCCGAGCCATGGTGTCTCCGGAGCAGTGCTGTGCCTATTACAGCATGATTTCTGCGGAGCAGCGCCTGAAGGTGAGCCGGGTTCAGGGATCCGGAGGCCACCCGCCCTGCCCAGGACTTTGGAGGTCATCACTAGCTGCTTCAGGCACCATTTTCACCTTCCCTGCAATTTGCTCCTTTGGCTTATTTTGGTCTCCTTGCCCATTTACAGTTGAATGCCATGTGTGAGTTTGTGGGTTTCTCCCTCCCCCCCATCAAACCATGATTTCAAAATCCTGGTTAAGTATGTTCTCAGCAAGTTGGAGAAAAGAGAAGCCCCCCTTTGCTCCTTGGGTCCCTGGTCTCCCACCAGGCCTTCCGTGCGGCTTCCCTTTGGCTGCGGGGAGAAGCAGCTCAGATCCCCTGGGCTGTTCTAGGAGAGCTGAAAGGGGGCCGGAGAGCAGGTCGGTTGGCCTGGCTGCTGTCGGCTGCTTTGGGATGATGGCACCCCTCAGCGGAGGGGAGGGGTGGGGAGGGCAGGCACAGGTGTGGGACGAGGTGGGACCCCCTGGAGCTGCAGCCAGCCGCTGCGTGGAGAAAGGGTGCATCCCCCTGGTGGCTCTCTGAGGAGGGGTCTCTGTCTCTTTCTCAGGATGCAGGCTATGGGGAGAAATCCTTTTTTGCCCCCGAAGAAGAGAACGAGGAGGATTTCCAGATGAAGATCGATGATGAGGTAGGGCAAAGACCAGCTGGGCCCCCGAGGCCTCTTAGAGGGGCCCTTCTTCCCTCTGCCATGCCAAGCCTCTCTCTCCCCCCGTGTTGGCTCCGCTTAGGTGCGCACAGCTCCCTGGAACACCACCCGGGCTTTCATTGCGGCCATGAAAGGGAAATGCCTCCTGGAAGTCACCGGGGTAGCTGACCCGACGGGCTGTGGTGAAGGCTTCTCCTACGTCAAGATCCCGAACAAGCCGACACAGCAGAAGGTAAGGGGAGGGCCCAGGTGGCCGGGGGCTGCCCTGCCACCAGGAGGGCCGAGGCAGTCCCCCCAGGGCCGGCTGCTCCATCTCCCCACAGGGGAGGCCTGCAGTACCTCCTGGCCAGATCCTGAAGTGGCTGGGGTCCTGGCGTGGTGCCAAGTCTGGCAGCCTTGAAATAAAGGGATGAGACGGGATGGAATCTCCTTGCTCCTTTTCCAGCAGGATGACAAGGAGCCACAACCGGTGAAGAAGACGGTCACAGGCACAGACGCCGATCTCCGGCGCTTATCCCTGAAAAATGCCAAGCAGCTCTTGCGCAAGTTTGGAGTCCCCGAGGAGGAGGTGGGTGCGGGCAGGGGGCTTGCTCCTCTGGGTTGAGCCTCCGCGGGGCCTCCGCAGCCAACGACTCTCCTTCCTCAGATCAAGAAGCTTTCCCGCTGGGAGGTGATCGACGTCGTGCGGACAATGTCCACTGAGCAGGCCCGCTCAGGCGAGGGTCCCATGAGCAAGTTTGCCCGAGGGTCCCGCTTCTCTGTGGCAGAACACCAGGAGCGCTACAAGGAGGAATGCCAGCGCATCTTTGACTTGCAGAACAAGTGGGTTGTCTTCCTGCATGGTTTGTGGCAGAGCCCACACGAGCCCTTTGCCAGCGTATCTGTGGGATTTGCTCAGGGACCCCACTTCCACTCACCACCACAGCTGCGGAATTCCTTTCCCGCGGAGGTTCCCGGAAGGGCAAATTGAGGGGTTTAATGGATGGATACGCAGATACTTTAGGTGGTTGGGAAGAACTCTTGGAGGGCGGGGATTACGGGGGGCCGCTTTGTGCTCTGCACATGGGGAGGGGGGCTGTTTTTAGGGTTTTCAGCATATGCCTTTCCCTGAACTAAGAGGAGGGTGGGGATTGGAGGGTTGGGCAGGAGTGAATTTGGGGGGGGGAGTCCCTACCTTCTGTGCTTCTGCACCTGCACTCGGCCGCCTGGGAGCTTCAGGGACTGACCGGGGCAGAGATTTTCCACTTCAGGGTCCTGGAGTCCACCGAGATCCTGTCGACAGACACAGACAGCAGCTCTGCTGAAGACAGCGACTTCGAGGAGATGGGGAAGAACATCGAGAACATGCTCCAGAACAAGAAGACCAGCTCCCAGCTGTCCCGGGAGAGGGAGGAGCAGGAACGGAAGGAGCTGCAGCGAATGCTGATGGGGGAAGACAGCGGCAACGACCGGGCCAGGAAGGACCGCAGGGACAAGAAGGGGGCGGGTGAGGATCTGGCCCCCGCAGGGCAAAAGGGAGAGGTCGAGAGGAGACTTGGGGAGGGCAGGGGGGGAAAGGGGCTTCCTGGCTCAGGCCAAGGGAGGGTCCACAGGAAGCCCCCAGAATCGAGGGACCAGAGTGCTTGCAAGATGCAAACAGGCAGATTTTAGAAATGGTTGTAGTTGTGGCCATAGATGGCAGGAATTCTCCAGCAATAGGACGGGCATAGCAATTGAAGGGGCTGCTGTTTCTTTTGGGGGGGGGGCATTGCCTTCGGGCTGACCTCCCTGCCTGGGTTAAATGCCATCCTGGCCACTCAGGATCCCTCTCAGTTCAGCCATCTGCGTTGGGAGGGTGGCAAAGTCACCATTTTACTCTCCTCCTTCCGTAGCTTCCACTCCTGGCAACTTGGGTGGTTCTCATAAAGACGACGACACGGCCTCCGTGACGAGCCTCAACTCCTCAGCCACCGGTCGCCGCTTGAAAATCTATCGCACTTTCCGTGACGAGGATGGGAAGGAGTACGTGAGATGTGAAACTGTCCGCAAGGCCTCGGTAATTGACGCTTACAGCCGGATCCGGACCACCAAGGACGAAGAGTTCATGTAAGGCCTCTGGAGGAAGGTCCCGGCCTATTAGGGGGACCTACTGATCTCCGGCTGTGGGAACCAGATGTTCAGATGGAAATGTTTATTTCAAACACTTCTATTCCGAGGCAGCCAGTTTTGAAAAAAGGGGCACTCGGAATAGATGGGGGGGAGCCAGAGCCCTTCAGGGCAGAGCGGTCAACAGGGAGCTGGCTCTAAAGCGAAAAAGGGCCACGGAGAGAGAAGTGCTGGGACGGAAGCCCAGGAGGGGGGGGGAGGGCGACCAGACCTGCCCCATTCGCAGGGGAGGGCGCTGAGCTGCCATGCCATGCCATGGCTTGAGGATGCTGCCAGGCTGAGCCTCAGGCCCCTCGAGCTCTGCTGGCTCCTGACCACCCAACCCAAAATCAAGCGGGGCCCGGATGCTGCCGGGAGACGTTCCCTCTCGGGACCGGACGGGGCCCAAAGGCTTGGCAGAGGGTGCTGGAGTTTGGCTGGGCCCGGGGGGGAGGGGGAAGACTGCTTCCTTCGGAGGTGTGCCAGGGGCCAGCCTGGGCTGAGGGTGGCCTTCACCCGCCTGCCTTGTTTGGTCCTCCAGCCGGAAGTTTGCGCTGTTTGATGAGCAGCACCGGGAGGAGATGCGGAAGGAGAGGCGCCGGATCCAAGAGCAGCTGCGGCGGCTCAAGCGGAACCAGGAGAAGGAGAAGCTGAAGGGGCCCCCGGAGAAAAAGCCCCGGAAGATGAAGGAGCGCCCGGACCTGAAGGTGAGCTGGGGCCCCTCCGGGACCAAGCCTGGCCCTTGTCCTGTGGGCCCTTGTCTTCCACTGCCACCCGGGGTTCCCTTCAGCACCCAGACTCTCAGTTGCAGCGGGGAGGGGAGAGCGGCCCAGCTCAGCCTTCAGCTCTGCCTGGGCTGCTGCTGCGAAGCTTGAGGGGTTCTTGGCGTTTTCCCTCCTGCCTCATCCAGCAGAGCAGCTTCCCTCCTCCGCAGGCGGCCTTTCTGCTAACCGGGGGTGGGGTGGGGGTGGGCTTGGGATCAAGGTTTGCATCCTGCTTGGTCTGCCCTGCCTTCCTCCCTATCCCTGACACGGGGTGGCCTTCTGCTCCTTCGCTGCAGTTGAAGTGTGGGGCCTGTGGGGCCATTGGGCACATGAGGACCAACAAGTTCTGCCCTCTGTACTACCAAACGAATGCTCCCCCCTCCAACCCGGTGGCCATGACGGAGGAGCAGGAGGAGGAGCTGGAGAAGACTGTCATCCCCAACGACAACGAGGAGCTGATCAAAGTGGAGGGGACCAAGATCGTCTTGGGGAAGCAGCTGATCGAGAGGTGAGAGTGGCGGGGAAGAAGGCGCCCAGCATCATGGCCGAAGGAGGGCGGGTTGCAGGGTCTGGCACCTGCTGGCTGGCCGGCCAGGATCAGAGCGCTCGGGGGGCGGCTGAGTCCTTCCAGAGGGCGGAGCTGCAGCCCGCCCCACTCTCGGCATCTCTTCACAGCGCGGACGAGGTCCGCAGGAAGTCCTTAGTCCTGAAGTTCCCCAAACAGCAGCTTCCCCCCAAAAAGAAGCGGCGGGTTGGGACCACGGTGCATTGCGATTACTTAAACGTAAGCCCTTCCAAGTGCCTCCGGTTTCTACCCGCATAGACCTTATAGCATAGTATGTCCTACTACATAAATATTTAGTGGTGATTTACGCGTTTTTTTTTTTCAAAAATGCACATTGCCTCGATAGAAGGGAATGTTTGTTGCTCAGGGTTGAACTGTGGGGTCCTTGTGCACTTGGTGGTTTTGTTGCAGACGTTTCAGTACCAAACTAGGTAATGTCATCAGTGCCCGTGAGTCCTGTCAGGTGCTTGCAGCACTGATGATGTCACCTAGTTTGGTACTGAAACGTCTGCAACAAAACCACCAAGCCCATGCAGATTACAATTTTGCAGATTCACTCGCTCTGTGGGATAAGTAGTAAATGTAGAATAATAATGACAGAAGGAACGACTGAGTTTCAGGTAAATCCAAATCCTTGTGGTGTAGCAGCCAGAAGGAGCAAAAGTTGCAGAGTTGGACCGGAAAATTAGAGAAGCTGTTTCTCACGCTCTGTGAAGTCTGCAGCCTCTTTGATGGTCTCACTTCCTGTCTGTTTCAGCGGCCCCACAAATCCATCCACCGGCGTCGCACAGACCCCATGGTGACCTTGTCTTCCATCCTGGAAAGCATCATCAATGAGATGCGGGATCTTCCCAACGTAAGCACTTGGGTTGCGGGAGGGAGATTCTGCTCTGAGCCACGGGGGTTGATATTGCTGAGCCTCCTTGCCTTCGGCCGGTCGAATTAACAGGGAGGCTTGGCTTGGCTCTCCCTGGAATAGGTTGGCTTTAACTGTTACAGATTAAAGTAAGTCTAAAGCACACAAAAATAATGTACCAAATTTCTTATCAAAGGTTTAAGTTCTGATTCAACAGTTTATTAAAAATTCAAACTATGAAGAAAGCAGGTCTGACCAGATGAGGGTTTATTGTGGCTGTTAGCGTGGTAAAGCTGTGTCTCTTGGGGGCTTGGCTGCTGGCTTGGAAGAATGCGGGCTCCGTTGGGGGGAAGTATAAGGTCAGTGGGTGGGCCCAGAACAAGCACTCACCTCTTCCTGTTTGCCTCCCCGCCCAGACATACCCCTTTCACCAGCCTGTTAATGGGAAGGTGGTGAAGGATTACTATAAGATCATCACCAAACCGATGGACCTGCAGACCCTCCGAGAGAACGTCCGCAGGCGACTCTACCCGTCTCGTGAAGAGTTTCGAGAACACCTGGAGCTGATTGTGAAGAACAGCGCCACCTACAACGGTTCCTGCACCCTTTTTCCCTAAGCTCTACTTACTCAGCCCTGGTCTTAGGCAAGGGAGGGCCTGCGTTTTCCTGTGAAACTGAGCGGGTGGAGGATGGCAATGAAAAGGGGATTTGAGAATTAACTCACCAGTGGGTCTGATGCCAACAACTTCCCTTCTGAAAATTGCTCTTTCTTTGTCTTTACATCTGCTGAAGCGTCTCTCCTCCTCATAGGATTGGTGTGGAATTGTTCTGGACCAGCCAGTTCAGTTCCTGGAATTTTTGCTTTTCCCCTTGACCTGAGCGTCTTCCTCTCCTCTTCTCTGGTGTGATTTTGCCATCTGGGTTGTTGAAATCCTTCCCTTCCTTTCCCTGGGGTAATTTTGGCATAGCCACCTGCAGCCTTGAACTGGCAGTTCCCGAATTAAAGCTGATTAGGTTGCTGAAGCAAGAAGAGCTGCTTGGTGGTTCCTGTGACACTGCTCTTCCAGAGGTTCTGTGAGAAGAGAAGAGAAGAGAATTCTTTATTGGCCAAGTGTGATTGGACACACAAGGAATTTGTCTTGGTGTAAATACTCAGTATACATAAAAGATACATTTGTTAAGAATCAAGAATCTTAACGTACAACACTTAATGGTAGTCATAGGGTACAATCAGCAATCAAATCATACTAGGAAACAGGCAATATAAATCGTAAGGATACAGGCGACAAAGTTAACAGTCCTACAATCACAGGTGGGAGGTAATGGGTGATAAGGAGTGATGAGAAGATTAACAGTAATAGTAGTGCAGATTTTGTAATAGTTGAACAGTGTTGAGGGAATTATTTGTTTAGCAGAATGATCGCTTTTGGGGGAAAACTCTCCTTGTGTCTAGTTGTTCTGGTGTGCAGGGCTCTATAGCATCATTTTGAGGGAAGGAGTTGAAACAGTTTATGTCCCGGATGTAAGGGGTTTGTAAATATTTTCACAGCCCTCTTTTTGACTCGTGCAGTAGACGGGTCCTCGATTGAAGGCAGGTGGGTAGTAATTGTTTTCTCTCCAGTCCTAATTATCCTCTGAAGTCTGTGTCTGTCCTGTTGGGTTGCAGAACCAAAGCAGACAGTTATAGAGGTGTAGATGATAGACTCATCTATATAGAGGGGGCGATGGAGGAGGGGGATTGTGCTTCACCTCTGACCCCACAGAGGGAAAATCATCAATGCCCTCAGTGCTTGACCCCAGAGCCGTTCATCTTTCTTGCTATCAGTGGAGTACGAATACCTATATTTTGATGACACATTTATAGTTTTCTTTCCTGTGCAATAAGACCCTCACAAAGGAAGTCTTGTTGTTTTACTATCGGGTTTTTATTTGCATTTCTTTCTGCTACTATGAATACTCAAGACATCATTGCTATCCATGACAATACTAGAAACGTAACCAAAGCGAGAAGGGTTGGGCCACAGGAAACTGCCCCAGGAGAAGCCTCAGTCTTACGTCTGCTCTATATTTGCAGGGCCAAAGCACTCCTTGACCCAGATTTCTCAGTCAATGTTGGACCTCTGTGACCAGAAACTGAAAGAGGCAAGTCTCATGTGAAGGGAGAAAGAATGAACATCTGAGCTGAAGCTTTAAGCTTCAAAATGCTATTATTAAGGTTTTAACAAAGACATTTGCAGATTTGCTGTTTGCTGCCTCTAGATCAAAGGGCCCACCTGGTCAACTCTGGGCAAAGAGCTCAGGGTAGTGGGGCAGTCCTTGGGGTACCTGTTCGAGATCAGAGGGCACAGACATGGCACATTGAATGCTCCAACTTGATCTTGCTGGAAGTCAGCAAATTTTAATGCCATGCATTTTTTTTTCAATTTAAAAGCAGCCCCACAATTAAAAAGGAAAAGTGTACTGTGTGCCATTGAGAGTGTATAAAAATTAGCTTTGGGGGCATGGAAAAATCAGCCAAAATTTCTGGAAAAGTTGAGCGGCAATTTGGCCCCCATAATGAATGGGAGGCTTGAGTGTTTGAAAGCCTACAGGTTTAAAAGCTAGAACAGAATTAAGAAAATTTGAAGTCTGGATGGTAAAATACATTACGACAAGTGAAGCTGGTCTCCATATCTCTTGCCTTCCTGATGTCATTTCAGAAAGAAGATAAATTGGCTCGTTTGGAGAAGGCCATAAATCCCCTTCTGGACGATGATGACCAAGTAGCCTTCTCCTTTATTCTGGACAACATAGTGACCCAGAAGATGAAGGTGGTTCCTGATGTAGGTGGGCCCGTGGCAGGCGGTGGAGGGGATGAAAGGGAGCTGGGAGTGGGGGGCTCTTGGAGGTGTCCGGAGGCAGAACCACTGCTTTCCAGGAGACCCACTTCTGCTTTGGGGTAGTTCAGCAGCCTTTTCTCCTGAGCTGCACTTGAGCAATGCTAGTTTTCACGAACCTTGATGGGCAGCTAGAAGCAACGCTCCCTTTCGGTGAGATTAGCACAGCAGGAACTGGGATTTGTTGGGAAACAGGATTTCCGTCGGCTTTCGGTGGATGCTTTGCAGCAGCTCTTCTTTGTTTCTGGGTCGATGTTCTCTCTGCTTTCAGTCTTGGCCATTCCATCACCCCGTGAATAAGAAATTTGTGCCAGATTATTACAAAGTCATTGTCAGCCCCATGGATCTGGAGACCATCCGCAAGGTACGTACGTGTGTGTGGAAGAAGAGCCTTGAGGGTGGCTGAAGCCAAGAGCCGCCCTGGGTGCCCCTCTGGATCTGAAGCTCAAAAACAGGCAGGGAGGGGAGGCGAAGTGGATCAGGAGGAGGTGTGAGGGTTGCTCTCCTCAACATCCGAGGGGCTGCCCTCGACACCTTCCTGGGTGATTTGCCTCTGAGGGTGGGAAATGGAAACAAAGCAGGGCAGTTAAGGAGGCTCTGAGGCTGCTGGACGTGCCGCTTGGGGTCTGGAGCCTTCCACTGATTTCTTCCAGAATATCTCCAAACACAAGTACCAGAACCGAGAAGTCTTCCTGGATGATGTGAACCTGATCCTTGGAAATAGTATCAAATACAATGGTAAGCTTTCTTTGGCCAGAGTGTAAGGCCATCTTTGGACCAGGGCTCTGGCCCACCCAAAGGTTTGCCTGGTAGAATAAGCCTTTTCCCGATGCCCCCTGCTCACCCCGGAGCCTCGCACCAGGCTCTCCTTTGCCTCCTGGGCCCAGCCCTGAGTTGGAGGAGGCCTTGCTGGCTGGCAGGGGCTGCCTAGCCACCTCTGCTCCCTGGCCCTGGCAAGCCAGTTCTCCCTTTTGCTTGGAGGTCCCTTGATTGGGCTTTTCCATGCAGGGCCGGACAGCCAGTACACCAAAACAGCCCAGGAGATTGTGAACATCTGCTACCAGACCTTAGCGGAGGTAAGGGGCCCTGCTCTGAACCCGTCAAAGGCCGTTTTCAGTTTGGCAGCCCTGCAAATGTTCCTCTTTCCTTCACCTTCCCTCCTTCAGTATGATGAGCACCTGACTCAGCTTGAAAGAGACATTTCGACTGCCAAAGAGGCAGCTTTGGAGGAGGCTGATCTGGAGAGCCTGGACCCCATGACTCCTGGGCCCTACACGCCGCAGGTGAGCTTGTTTGTGACCAGAGAGGGTGAGGCTGGGGCTGCAGCTATTCTTGATCTGGTCAGGTCTCTGTGTAACAGCTCGACTCAACTCCTAGCGCAAGAGATGCTTGGTGGAGGGAAAGCCAGGACAGACCTTAAGGGACTTGTACGGGGGGATTGAGCTGGACGGGGGAGGGATCCCGGAGCAGTTTTCCATTCCAAGGAGATCCAGTTCCGTTGGTGGTTCTTCCGGATGTTTCCCTGCTTCCTTGTCCTGCCTTCAGTGCCTGCCAGGACTGTCCACCAAAACTGTTCCTCAGGCTTTCCCTCATGTAGGAGGCCCATTAGACGGCCCACCTGCTCCCCCGGGGTCTCCCCAGGCTTTCTCCAGCTCTCCAGTCAGAAGGGGATACACGATGATGCAGCTGCTGAGAGGCTGGCAAGTGACCGAAAGGCTGTCCTGGTTTCAAAGACTCTTTTCAGCCAAGGCTTCAGAAGCCAAGTAGAAAAAGGCCAACAGATCCATGAAAGATAACCGATAGGAATGAACGCAGAAATGACCTGCTGGTTGTCCTTTACTGAGAACGTGCGTCAGTGGGAGAACTTCCTTTTCACTGTTCCTGCAGTGAGCCTGAAAAGGAGAAAGCAATGGGAACAATGCACAGAGGTCTGAGCTTCAGCCTCTCACAGGCAGCAGGCTTGATTCAGGATAGCTAAGAGAAGGAAGAGCGGGCTCACTCCTGGAAGCACAGGGAGCCCGTATCTCACCTGCACCCCTGTGACGCCGATTTCCTCCTTTCAAACACCCTGCAGCCACCCGATTTGTATGATACCAACACGTCGCTTAGCATGTCCCGGGATGCGTCCGTCTACCAAGATGAGAGCAATCTATCTGCTATGGACACACCCACCACGACACCCGAAAAGCAGTTGGCACAGGTCAGAAACGCACCCAAGGATTCCGCAGGAAAGAGGGGGGCGCTGGCTGCAAAAAGGAAGCATAGCTTTCCCACAGGAGCTGCGGATCAAGGGCAGACCTGTTGAAATAGGGCACGGCACAGTAAGGGCAGTAGTTTCCTTCTCCTTCCTGGTCAAAGGTGTGAAACAAGACCTCTGTATGAGAAGATCCCTGGCAAAAGGCCTTGTTTCATCAGATGATTGTTTTGGGGCATGGCGGATGCTACTATCTCTTTGCTTTGAAAAGCCTTTGAAAGGGATTCCTCTATTTGGAGCAGTCGGGAAAAGAAATGAGACGCAGCCCTGTTGACAGAGAGGAGAGGAATCCCCATTATTGTTACTTCATTCATGCCTTGCCTTTGGGATCCAAGTTCACATTAAGTGGGGAATATTTCTGAACATCCACAAACTTTTGCAATGGCCGATCGTTGCTCCTTTCCTGGTTTCATTTAAGTGTGAAAATACACGTGCCAGAAATGCAGAGGGTCATTTGAATCCTTGTAATATAGCCTAGCGAACCTGGGACAAACATGTTTTTCCTGGTATGGTTTTTTTTTAATGTGTTGGGCATAATAACTATGTGATGTAGAGAAAGGAGAGAGAGAAAGTTGAGAAAGAATGGGGAGGATGTGTTCCTCAGGGGCTTTAGTGGGGGTCCACTTGGATGGGGGTTTTGTCAGCTGCCACAAAAGGTCGGTTTCTTCCAGTCCAGGGAGGCAGTTGTGTCTCTAGGCCCCTGCAAGGCTGGGGAGGAGAAAGCTGGTTCCCAGGGTGCCTGGCACTGTGTGCTTTGGGGCTTGGGGCCTGCTGTTCAGCTAGTCTAAAGGATAAAGTCCCACAGAGCACAGGCAGCAGAACAAGGGCAGCCAGGAAGTGCCCCCCACCCTGGTGGCTTGGCTGGCCTGCTTTAAAAGCGTCTGTGTCCCCTCGGTGCCTGCTCCTTCCTCAGTGGCGTTATCTCTGTGTTCCTCACTCAGATGCGGCAGGGCCAAGGTAGGCTGGGCGAGGAAGACTCTGACGTAGATATTGAAGGGTTGGATGAGGATGAGGATGGGAAACCTAAGACTCCAGCCCCAGTGAGTATCTGTGACCCCACCTGTAGCTCACCTGTTGGCTTCTGCTCCCATGGCAGAAGCTGAGGCAGTGCAGGGCCCTCCGGAGTGTTTCTATCAGCAGTGGATGGAATGCTAGCCAAAGCGATCAGTTTTTAGGAAGAGCTGGCATTGCCGGTGCACCGTGTCAGTGGGAAGGAAGCCAGGCGTCCTTTTGCTGGGCTTCAGCTTCTGACCTCCTCTTCTCCTTCCTGCTCTCCCATGACAGGAAGTGGACGCTGATGGGGACCTGGCTGATGAGGAAGAAGGCTTGGTTCAGCAGCCTCAGGCCAGTGTGCTCTATGAAGACTTGCTGATGTCAGATGGGGAGGACGATGACGGCAGCGATGAGGAGGAGGGCGATAATCCCTTTTCGTGTGAGTTCTTAAAAGGGCAGGAACTGTGGAGCCCTTGTTTGCTGTATATACTTCTAGTTCCAGAGAGAAAGACTGAGGAAGGCATCCTCCCTCCCTCCCTCCCTCTCTGTTTCTCACCAGGGTTGGATCTGAGCCTGGGGTAGAACTGGGGAGGGGAGAGAATGCAGGCTAAGTGCGAGACAGAAAGGGATGCCAATTTGAGTATAAGAAGTTGTCATTGGGTCAGATCAGTTTGGAGAGAGGCTTCACTGCCCTCCAGGGATTTTTAGGGGAGACTCTCCGATACTGTGGTGAGAAATGAAGGTGCAGATTAGATAAATGGAGAAAAGAAAGAGCCTGCGAATTGGAAGAAGAATAGGACAGTCACCACGGCAGCAATTAGGGAAATGCTTCTGTTTCTGTACTGTTAACATGTTTATACCACCCAGTAATTGATGTAAAGTGTACAAAGATAACAATAATATAAACAGTACTTAATGTGAAAAGAACCAAACCTGTTTATTGGAGTGGTTCCAATGATTTACCATCTTTTCCTGATGTTTTTGGTTGAAGTTGATTCAATGGCAGTGTGCCTGGTAGCCTTTGTGGAAATGCATAACTCTGCTGAAGTCTTTGTTTTCTTTTGGTGGTGGTGTTGCTTAGCCAATTTTGAAGGCCAGTCAATTAGTGAGATGGAGCTGAGGAAGTGAATGTCCTGGAAGCCCTGGCAGCGATGGGGAAGAGGACCTGTTGCTGGCAAGCGAGGCACAGCATCGGAGTGACCCTTTGGTTGTGTCTCCTAGCTATTCAGCTCAGTGAGAGCGGGAGCGATTCTGATGTGGAGCCCAGCGCAGTTCGGCCCAAGCAGCCTCATGTCCTCCAAGAGAACACGCGGATGGGCATGGACAATGAGGAGAGCATGATGTCCTACGAGGGAGCTGGAGGAGAGGCCTCTCACGCCATGGAAGACAGCAACGCAAGGTGAGGCCAGCCCATTGGGCGGCCCATCCTTCAACAGCAGAATCCTAACGGTGTGGCTTCCTTTGACAGATAAGGGACCCTTCTTGTTTCTTTTCCAGTTATGGTAGCTATGAGGAGCCAGGCCTGAAGTCCAATACGCGAGATGCCAGTTTTAGCAGCCTGGCGGGGTATGAGCTCTCAGAAGAGGAGGAGGAGGAAGAGGAGGAGGAAGAGGAGGAAGAGCATCGATGCGGCCCCAGTGTGCTAAGCCAAGTTCATCTGTCAGGAAGACGAGGACGACAGCGAGGACTTCCACTCCATAGCGGGAGACAGCGACCTGGATTCTGACGAGTGAGGATGGGCAGGCATGGAGGTGGTGGCCTTGGACTCTTGCTCTCCCTCTGGCCTCTGAAGACCAGGAGACCCCAGCCGGGAAGGGGGGGCACCCCTGACTTCTCTGAGTGTGGACTGCTGGCACCCCTGGCATCACTGGCCTGGGAAGGGGGAGGGGCTGATGGGCTGGCACCACCCAAAGGGGCTTCCCTGGCCCTAAATTATTTGTGGGGGGATGAGCAGCATATGGACATTCTTCCCCAACTGTAAATAAACCTCTTTCTGAAACGCCCCCAGGGACCTCCAGCTTTTTGGAAATGATGCTCCCCAGTGCTGGGGATGGAGGAGGGGGTGGGGGGAGGGACCCAACTACGAAGGAGGGGGGGAATCAACACTGTTGCCCCACCAGATCCGTCGAGGAGAAGCAGCCATTTTGCGCTCCATCGGAGGGGTGGGGAGGTGGAGCCACGCCCTCTTGCGGCGCCCTTCCTCCCCGCTGTGTCGCAATCGAATTCCCGCCCTTTTCCTTCCCGTCTGCGAATGCCCCGCCCCTCCCGGCCCCATAAAGGAGGGGAAATGCTGGCTGACCAGCTAAGGCGCATGCGTTCTGCGCATTGAAGCGTCCGGCGGAGGAGTACGGAGAAGGTGCCGGGAGAACTGCGTTTCTACTTGGGCCCGTCGGAAGAGCGAGGGCCAGGAGGCCACGGATTCCGCAGCGCGTTCCCCATAAATCTCTCCCTTGCGGGAGGGAACGACATTGCCCCCCAACCCCGCAGTCCAGGGGCTATTTCGTGGGGAGGCGAAAGAAGATCCGGCGAGGCGCTTCGCTCAAGCGCCGTCTCCTTGCGCGCCGCCGCCATTTCGGGAGCCGCAGCCTGAGGAGGCGCGAGGGAACCGGCGGGGTGCGGGGCCGATTGCCAGCGAGGCGGTTGCTGGAGCCATGGCGGCATCCGTGGGGAACGTGGCCGACAGCACAGGTACCTGTCCCCGCGCCTCCCGCCATTCGCGGGCTGGGGAGCGTTGCCTGGGCTCCGCGGCGCCAGCGGCGGTTCCGAGGAGGTCTCTGCCTGGGCGGGGGGCGACGAGCGGGGGGGGGAATGGGGCGCCGCCGGGAAGACCCGCGCCGTCCTTGCCCCGAGGGCTGAGGGGGCGCCGAGAGGCCCGGAACGCCGAGCCTGGAGCAGAAGCGGCGTGAATGCTTCGGCCTGGGGACAACCCCGGGCGTTTTTCCCGAGGTGCGGCAGGAGCACGTGGGGGCTCCTCGGGCAGCAGCTAAGAAAACCTCCCGGCCGCAGACAATGGCCTCGCGGAAGGACAGGGATGATGGGCTGCCGGCTTTTCCGGAGGGGGGGGGGCTTCGCTGATGGGACGCGCGGAGGGGCAGGTGCAGCGAGGCTGGACGGGAGGAGCGCTTCCTCTGGCTCTGCGGCCGCCCCGGAACGGCCCCTGGCAGCCTCTGGGCAGCTAAAGGTGCCTTTGGGGCTCCTTTCCCAACAAAATGGTGGTTGTGGCTTAATGGTGATCGGAGAACCTGTCTTCTTCCCTGAGGACAGTCAATTGCGAGTCCTCGCGGGGGCTCCCCCTTCTCGTTCCCAATGCCCCCAGGGCTCCCTATCCAGGGCGGCGGCTGTTAGCTCATAGCCCTGGGGCTGGGACCTTCTTAGGGCCACATGTGGCTCGTAGATAAGGGTACGTGCAAGCTGTCGGGCAAGTTTGGCTTCTTACGATAACCGAAACAAATTCATGTAGGAATATAATGCACACAAATGAAAAATGATGGAACATTGTATGATTTTTCATGCTTCATCATTTCAAATAGTATAACTACAATGTAAAGGGAATGTCCTAATTCATGTATAAAGATTAGCGCCTCTTTGCTGTGTGGCTCTTTCCCCCCCCCAGATGATAACCTTTTTTCTGATAACACTTCTTGTTTTATTTAGTTTGCATAGCAAGGGAATAAAGAATAACCTTTGTATTTGAGGTGCTTGTATTCACTTCCTACTTCACTGTTGTAGGCAAGTGAAATGCTGTGGATGTTTTCCTCCTAGGGTTTCTGGATGAATTTTTAATGAATAGAATCTTACTGCTGCATTACAATAGTATGAGGTTGTTCTCAAGTGGCTAAAGAGTTGAAGACAGTTCAAAATTATCCAAGAAATTCTTGCTATTGAATGCATCTTGACTTTTACCTGCCTTTTACAGATATGATTTATATGCTAGGTAGTAGAGGAGTAAATCACTTTGGGAAGGTTACAAATTGTTCAGGTGAAAAACAGGTAAAAGGAAAAGAATTGGTCTCTTTACTATACAATTTCTGAGTGGGCCCCAGTATTAGGCAGCTTCTAGTCCCTTGAGGGTTATGATAATCAGCTTTTTTTTAAAAAGTGCATATATATATATACATATATATATATATTGCTGTTGAAATTGCTTTATTTTTTTAAAGTGTGGACATTCTGATTCTGTGACTTATTTCTTAATTTACCATCTTGATGGAAAATTACAGAGAAGTGTTGTGCAAGTTTTTATGAGGCTTTTTGCAAAACTGGTGCAAATCTTCCTTTTCTTCTCTGAAGAGAACATCTTTGAGTTCAGCTTCTCATCAAACTACTAGTTGACTTATTTACTATTTGTAATACTGTAGTTTGTGATAAATAATTCATTTTAGTCCATAAAAGTTTATTTGACTTGAATTAATTTTAGGCATTGTTTCATTCAGTGTTTTAATTTTCAAGGGTATTAGAAAAATCTGATTCCTAGTCCAGCAAATGTTGAGTTTCATGATCTCCCCTCATGATTTTATTGGGGAGAAAATATTGCTCTGGAGCTGACAACAGATGATGAACACAGGAAAACCAATGGTCTATAGCTTTCTCTGAACAAAGTCTGGAGGCCTTCTCAGCAATGTTAAGTTTATTTGGTGGATAACAATACCCACTGTATGCGATCATTTCATTGCATGGAATCATGTTTTTATTTTATTTTTATTTTTTTCTTACCTGGAACATTTTGATTTTAACATTAAGACTTGTGTTGAATGATGGTATATTCCTAACATTGGCCTGTTTAAAAAAAGTGTGAAAGATTGCCACAGAGCCTAAAACAGATAGTCTGGGTAATGGCTGAGGTAAAGCTGAAGATGCTAAAATTGGGGGAGGGCAAGTAATTAGTCAAGGAAAAGATTGACATCTTTGAAACTTGACAATTACCACCATTCACCATTAAATTAGGAAGTCATACGTCTCTGTTTTTAATCATCAAATACCCCTTGGATGTTGGCATTTCATCTTTAATTTGTACACCATTGTTTACCCATTTTTATTATTCATTGTTTATCCATTTTCTAACTTTTTGTTTTCCTTCCCCCTCCCCTGAATGTTTTGGTGATTCTTCAGAACCAACGAAACGTATGCTTTCCTTCCAAGGGTTAGCGGAGTTGGCTCACCGGGAGTATCAAGCAGGAGATTTTGAAGCAGCCGAGAGGCACTGCATGCAACTTTGGCGCCAAGAACCTGACAACACGGGGGTGCTCTTACTGCTCTCCTCCATTCACTTCCAGTGCCGCAGACTGGACAGGTAAGGAAGCTGGTGCCTTTCTGCCCATTGCTTAGGGCATTGCTTAGAAAGATAGGCTCTGGGCACCGGGATGGCACTCTGATGCTCCCCACTCAACTAAAAATTTTCTGCATTGTTTAGATTTGATGGAACATTTCTGAATATACTAAATAAGTTTCTGGTAACATGACAGAACTTGGGAAACAACAAGAAGTGTTGAACTGAAAGAATGTTTCTGAACCAACCGCTTCTCAGGAATCCCAAAACAATACAGTATTAGAAAGTGCATCTCATGTTAGATGATATATCAGCTTGTGTGTGTGAACAGGTCTCATTGTTCTGAAAAAGACCATTTGTGTGACAGAAGTATTCTGTGTTTGTCTTATTACTGTAATAACGAAAGATACATCGTGTATCAGCAGTCACTGGTTCTTAAGGCTGAGATTATGATTGGTGCTGCTGCTGCTGCTGTAATTGTTGAGGAGGAGACAAGATAATGTGCCCTGTGCCAGTACTCTAGGTTAAGGCAGCTTTTGCTCATTGTTCTCTTAGCAGGATGCTTTAAGTGGAAACCCAGCTTCTCTGCCCATCTCCAGGGCTCACTGGAAGCAATAAGATTAAAATTGGCTTCTGTGGAAGAAATGAATGTATGCAGCCTGTCACAGCTACCCAATTGTGTAATCCTCAGGCTCAAAAAAATGGGCAGAGGTGCTGTAATGAGTGGCAGTTCATTGCAGGCAATTTTTTTTATCCACAATTAAAATGACCTTCTCAAATGTTGAACTTGGATTCTGGTGATAGTTCTTAAACTGTCAAGATCCAGTGAATAATTACTACTTTGATAAAGGCACCTTAAACCTTTACTTTGTCTTCTCCAGGTCTGCTCACTTCAGCACTTTGGCGATCAAGCAGAATCCCTTGTTGGCAGAAGCTTACTCCAATCTGGGAAATGTGTACAAGGAACGTGGACAGCTGCAGGAGGCCATTGAACACTACCGGCATGCTCTTCGCCTCAAGCCAGACTTCATTGATGGATACATTAACCTCGCTGCTGCTTTGGTAGCTGCAGGAGACATGGAAGGGGCAGTGCAGGCCTATGTTTCTGCCCTGCAGTACAACCCTGTGAGTAGAGATGGTGCCGATCTCTCGGAAAAGCTTTTTTCTCCAAAAGAAGTTTGGAAAGGCCCTTCAAGGTTGCACCTAAAAGCCCTTTATTGCTATGGGGTGACAATAGTGCACTTAAGGCTTCTCTGTGGGTGGACCGTTGACCTTTGTGTGAACCAGTATTCCCCAGTGTGGTGCCCTTGAGAAGCCCTAGGGTAACAGCTCCTGTCCATCCTGTTGGGAAAATTGGTATTCGAACGAGTTTCTGTCGCTATCCTGCATTGCTGCTTGCTTAGGCAGCTTGTTTCCATCTTCTGCAAGGACAGGTGCCACCCATTAATTTAGGCATCTCTCCCACTCTTCCCATACTACTTACAAGTACGGTTACCAGTATTTTCTCAGTTCCCAGTAAATTCCAACACGTAGTGCATAAACTGTGTGGTGAAAGCTATATGAAGGTCTATTATCCAGCAGGATAATTTTATAGAGATGTGTTGTTTGCAGACTTGCTTTATGATTCCAACTGATACCTCCCCTTTACAGAAGATTATTAAAAGTACCCTAGAAACTTAGTTGATTAGTTTTTTTATTGCAGTAGTCTCATTTTCCATTTCTGGTCTGTTGATCTGGATCGGCTGTGCTGGTGGTGACAGAACCCATTTGCTTTTCAGGACTTGTACTGTGTGCGTAGTGACCTGGGGAATCTGCTCAAAGCCCTGGGTCGCTTGGAAGAAGCCAAGGTAGGTGTTCTGTAGAATCAGTCTTTTGAACAATGTGAACGCTTGCACCAAGTCTTCCATTCTCCGCTGACCTCCAAGAGTCCCAAGATGTGGCTGAAAGCTGAAGGCTCTGAATTGCCCCAGAGTAGTGGCAGGGCAAGATATGGCATGCCCGTGTTAACCCTTGCTTTAAGGCGAGAAATTGAACACTGAGTCTTGCTGCAGAACTAGACTATCCATTATGGTGAAGTGACTGGCAGGGGCGCCACTACTCTCTGATCTGGAAATAACATGGGTCCCAAACTGAGGCTTGCCTGCTGATGCCAAGCCAGTGACTTAGTCCGTGCTTCCTGTGAATGCTCTTCTAAAGTCCTTTGTGGCTTGTAAGTGTAGAAGAACCTTATCAAATGTTACCCTATGAATATGGCATTAAAGAGATTCTTTAACCCTTCCCCTCCCCTTGCCCCACATGGTTCATGGAAGAAAGGCTGGCAAACAGCATTGTTGCAGTTGGGTTCTTGGGATCAATTATTTTTGCCCAAATGTTGAATAAAGGTGTTGGTTTGTTTGGAAAATGACCTGATCAAAGAAAAACTTGCTCCATTGAGTGGAAAGGTGGCTTCTAGCAGTCTGGTTTCAAACCAAGAATTTGAATGGGTTTCGAGGCTCTTGGCATGACAAAAACGTAGAATGCAAAAAAAGGAAAAGAACAACCGGGAATTGTCTTGTTACAAGCCACCTTACGCATTTGCGCAGCAGGGGTGAGGAGTGTGGAGGAACCAGAAGGACCTCCGCGGCAGTCCTTCGCTTCAAGCCCCGCGCGCATGCCACCAAGTGGAGTGTACGGAGAGTGTAGCTGTCTGGCTGGCTGCTGTGCCTCTGGGTGGGGGAGGGGATTTGGCTTGCCCAAAGGGCTGGCGGTTGGGCCCTGCAAGCTGGGCCGTGTAGCTGCCCTGGAAACACAGGCTGGTGGGAGTGAAGTGTCTTTTTGAGAAGACCAGCCATGCGCAGCCTGCCGGGTGGACAGCTAACGTGAACTGCACTTCACTGCAGCTTTTAGTGTGACTGGTATAGGCCAAGAAACTGCGCCTGCCTTAGGTTGCTGACCTCTTTATTTCAGAGCTTGGAGACACCTAGTTTGAAAGTATGACTCTTGTTTCTGTGAGAATTCCACTAAATAAGGGCAAGATAACGAAAAGACGTGAAGATAATACACATATACTTGAAATAAATTGCAATGTATTTCTTTGGCTGTCAGTGCATTTGTAAGACCAAACCAGCAAGAATATTTGCTATTTCAAGTAAAATGTAAGTTTTGTGGAAATTTCAGAGCCTTTCTTCCAAATGCCCTGCTGTTTGCAGTTTCCCCAATTAACCCCTTCCCATCTGCATGTCTCCCATGTTACAGAAAACTGTCCTGAACCCTTGTATTAGACATATCCAGAGATTTTCAATTGCTTTGTTGAACTTTTTACTAATGATCTTGTTTTATTTTCTCTCTTGTTTTTGGTTTTTCACCATTGATATTGTATTTAGAAGGTTTCAGGTGGGTGAAACCTCCTATTCCATGCGTAAGGTGCCTCGCTGAAGGGAGCTCGAGGCCTGGATCTAGGGCAGACACACTCCTCCTCCTCCTCTTCCAGCAAGGAACGCACCGAAAACTCACATGAGAAATATGGTAACGGGTTTGTAACTGCCACAGCAAAACCATTTGCCTCCATGCCTGAATCTTCTGTCTTGTGGCTTCAGAAACAGTTTAAGTATTTAATGTACAACACGTAATGTTAGAGAATATTTTATAGTCCTAGCCACAATTCTTTCAAAGATATATTGTAAAAGTAAATTAAAGATTAAAAAAATAATTGGAGTTACTATAGTTAAAGCTTCTAACTCTCCCTGGTTGTTCATTTTTTCCTTTTTCTTCTTTGTTTGGATTGCAGCGTTCTGCTCTTCTGATGATGCTGCGCTGTGATCCTGCAGTAGTGCTGTGCGATTTTCAGATATGATTCATCTCTAACTGCGTGGCTTCCCAAACCCTGTGCTGTAGGATTTTCGATAGAATTGGCTTTGCAACTGCATTCAGATTTTAGACATAAATTGAACACTCAACAGTTTTCACAGAGGCCGCTCTGGTAGATGAATCAGTCTGGCTGGCCGTTCACAGTCTCTGGGGCTGTTCTACACAGTGCAGTTTGCAGCGATAGCGCAGCGGCGCGCTGTTAGGGAGCGCTTGCGGCGTCTTGCGCTTGCATTGCAGGGACCTGAACCTTTGGGCAAACCTGGTATTTGAGGTTTTGGAAGCTGAAGGCGGCGCTGAGATGTGGAGAAAGGCAGGATCAGGGCAGAGCCCTGGAGTAGAGAGTGGGCTGTCCCCTTCAAGGCACCTGTTGCGTGTGCTGCCTGTTTCCAGTGGCTCCTTTGGAAAGGCCTGGCCAAACGTCATCCAGCTGCTTTAGATGCCTTCTACTCCGCTTGCTTTCCAAGCCACAGTGTTAAAAGTTGCTTCGGCAGTTGATCTTGCTTTGGATTTCACAGGGATGCGGTGACCCTGCAGGGAGGGGGGGGGACGGGAATTTCTTGGGCTGAGTAAAGGTTGTGATGTGCAGATCAGTCTAACTGAGGATGGTGGGTTTGCCCTCGGGTTTTGGTTTGCGCCAGCGCAGGATCAGCCAGCTGTTTACAACCCTTTAGTTTTGGCGCAAGCAAGCCTATACTGCAGGATCACTTTTGGCGGGTTGGAGAAGGTATACTAACGATGTTTTTCTCAATTTTCTTTGTGCAATTATTCCCTTCCCTTGTATCTATCTTTAACCCTTCCAAGGCCTGTTATTTGAAGGCAATTGAAACGCAACCCAATTTTGCAGTTGCATGGAGTAACCTTGGCTGTGTGTTCAATGCTCAAGGAGAAATCTGGCTTGCCATTCATCACTTTGAAAAGGTAATAACTGTTTGGGAGTGTTAACATTCCATTTTCAAAACAACGCAGGGAGACCGCCTGGTTACCTGGGACAAAAGCAGGGTGTGTGAATTGGTGCCTTCGTACATGGTCTGTGTGCCTCAAAACTGATGCCTTATTAGAAGAATAATGGCTTTTGGAACTCCTGGATTTTTATTACTTCCAAGCTTTGGGAAGGACGATAATGAAGAGGAGGGAGGCCTGCAGTGGTGATAATCACAGTAGAAATGGGTGGTGGCTGTGTAGTCTTTGTTGTTTCATGTAAAATGTACTATAGGACAAACCTTATTCCCAACCTCTTTGACGTGAGCTTGTGTCTCAGGATATACTGTCCCAAGGAGTGAGCATATGTGCTGTCAACGTCCTTGAAAAACTTGCATCTTTTCCTGGGCTCACATGATAGCCATTTGTTTGGGCACCTCTCAGTGACCCTTAACCAGAGAGTCCACGCAACTGTACAGGCCCAGGGAAGATGGAGCTTCTTTAAGGAGGTGCCATGTTCAGCTTACTAACTGGATTTCATCCACAGCATGTCTTTACTTTCCTATATCTGTGTATGTAGTCATGTAAGTGGGTAAGCTCGAGAGAGGAGATGAAAGAGGCTTCCCAGGGACGTGGCCTTCAAATGTGATTTCAGGATTGCCTTTGCTTCAGTAGGAAGCAGAGTCAGCTGGTCTCAAGCAGGCCTCTTATGGTTGTTGTCAATTTTCTAAGGCTGTGACCCTTGACCCAAACTTCTTGGATGCTTACATCAATCTGGGGAATGTCTTGAAGGAAGCCCGGATATTTGACAGGTAATCCAACAAAACCTATCCTTCCCAGGCTAGGGCTTGCCTTTCTCTCCCCCTGGGGAGGGTGGTGGGCCAAGGCAGCCCTTTGTGCAATGCTCCCTGAGGATCATCGGCTTGATTTGTAAGCATCTCTCATTCTAGAGCTGTTGCGGCCTACCTGAGAGCCCTGAGCCTGAGTCCAAACCATGCAGTTGTGCACGGCAACCTGGCCTGCGTCTATTATGAACAGGGGCTGATCGACCTGGCCATAGACACCTACAAGCGTGCCATTGAGCTGCAGCCACACTTCCCCGATGCTTACTGCAACCTGGCCAATGCCCTTAAGGAGAAAGGCAGCGTAAGACACTGTTTCTCACTGGCCAGGGTGGGTCTGGTTGCATCGTAGAAGCTTTGGCTCCAATTTTGAAAGTAGTGTGGTCCTTCTCTCTTTTTTAACATTCTAAATTTAGTGTAATCGGTGTCAACAGGTTGCTGAAGCAGAGGAATGTTACAACACAGCCCTTCGCCTGTGTCCCACTCATGCAGATTCCCTCAATAACCTGGCAAACATCAAGCGGGAACAAGGAAACATCGAGGAGGCTGTTCGCCTCTACCGTAAAGCTCTTGAGGTCAGCTGGTCAATCATTATCCATGACATTCAGCCTCAGACTTAGGCCTAGAAGCCTGGCCCACTTTCCTTTGATTTGGTAGCAATGAATTGTAGAAATAAAGGCTAAGAATGTCAGCTTGGGAAAGGAGGGAGGTTATTCTCCACAATTTTGTATACCCCTTGGAAAGGGTGACATTTTGCTTCTGTTTCTACTGGGCCTCTGCTGGGAGATTGACAATCCCTCTCCTCTCCCTGGCCAGTTAATGCAGGAAGAGCAGGAGAGAGAAAGAAGGGAAGGGCTGTGGGGGGGGGAAGTATAACTCGGTGAGTCAAGCCGAGAGTGGGATGATCAATTCACAGCACATGTTGGTTCTGGGCAGCTCCAGGAAGACGTGGGGTATGTCACTCAGTATACATAAATTATTTTTCAATACTTTTTAAATTAAAATGATACAAAAGTGATTTGGATCCTAGAGACAGTGGGACTTTCTTGGAAGAACTAAGGCCATCTTATTTCCTGCAGGTTTTCCCAGAATTTGCAGCCGCCCATTCCAATTTAGCAAGTGTTCTTCAGCAGCAGGGAAAGCTGCAGGAGGCACTCATGCATTACAAGGAAGCTATCAGGTAAGGCTTTAAACTTTTGGAGTGGCTAGGAATTGACCAGGATTCTTCTGCTAGGAACGATGTCTTCCTTACAGCCCACTTCGCCTTTTCTGTGATTTAGAATCAGCCCCACGTTTGCTGATGCCTACTCCAACATGGGGAACACCTTAAAGGAGATGCAGGATGTCCAGGGTGCTCTGCAGTGCTACACACGGGCCATCCAGATAAACCCTGCCTTTGCCGATGCCCACAGCAACCTGGCTTCCATCCACAAGGTAGGCCGGTCTGGTCCAGGTCAGGTCTGGTAGCCGAGGCAGCCAGCAGCTGTCCTCACTTAGCTCCTCTTCCTCTGTTTCCAGGACTCAGGGAACATACCGGATGCCATTGCTTCATATCACACTGCTCTGAAACTGAAACCCGACTTCCCTGATGCCTATTGCAATTTGGCCCACTGTTTGCAGGTAAGGAGACGCGGTTGCATTTTTGGAAAATCGGGCAACTCCTCTGTATTTGCAAGGTGCACAGACCACTGCTTTTTCTTTTTAAGATTGTTTGTGATTGGACCGATTATGATGAACGAATGAAGAAGCTGGTTACCATAGTTGCTGATCAGCTGGAGAAGAACCGGCTCCCTTCCGTCCACCCTCATCACAGCATGCTCTACCCGTTGTCTCATAACTTCCGAAAGGCTATTGCGGAGCGACATGGAAACCTCTGTCTGGACAAGGTGGGTTCACTGCTCAGACACTTCCCAGCATCCACTCCTTTACAAGACACAGGCTTGGAAGAACGGGGGGGGTGTCCCTTTTTAATGCACTGTAAGTAACTGCTGTTTTTTTTTCTCCTTGCCAGATCAATGTGCTTCACAAGCCCCCATATGAACACCCTAAGGAGTTGAAGGCCAGCGAAGGCCGGCTGCGTGTGGGTTACGTCAGCTCCGACTTTGGGAATCACCCCACGTCGCACCTCATGCAGTCAATCCCAGGCATGCACAACCCGGACAAATTTGAGGTAAGGGGCCTTTCAAGGAAGTTGGCACCTTGCTTGACTCCGATAGGATGTCCTGACCTGGAAGTTGCAGTGGTGGGCTGCGCCCTTTACAAATGCAGCCCTTTTTCAGGAGCTGTCAGACTCCTGAATGAAAAATAATTTCATGTCAACATGGTAGGATAGACTTGTGGGGCCCGCTGCGTTGTGCAATAAGTTCACGTGGTGCAATAAGGTGGTGTGGTTGTTAGTAGGATTCACTGGGTTAGGGATTTTTCTTTTTTGTCTTCACTGTGAGTTGTGTTGGGGGGGGGGTGCACGAAGGGAGACTCAGCCAATCTCATTGTACACATGTTGTACTCTGACAATAAAGGTTGATTTTGATTTGATTTGATCACGTGCTGTGGAACGTGGCCTCTGGGATCCTGAGCCCCAAGCGTTGTGGTGTTGCTCTTTTCTAGGTGTTTTGCTATGCGCTGAGCCCTGACGATGGCACAAACTTCCGAGTAAAAGTGATGGCTGAAGCAAATCATTTCATTGATTTATCTCAGGTAAGAGCGATTCTCGGGATATAGAAGCTGTGCGTGGGGGGGGACTGAGCATGGGCAGCTTCATAGAATAGCATGGGTTTGTGGTAAAGGTGGCGGAGCGTCTTCAGCTGGAGAGGAAAATGACTTTAGTTCCAGTGTTGAGCAACACAATCAGGTGCTCCACTAGTTAACGAGAGTGGCAATTAAAGGCCAGACTTTGGCATTCAGAATAACTGGTCCATGTTTATGCTTGGAGATTTAGAAGTTGTAGCAAAATCTATTTTTGGAAAACAGAGTCAGATGTTGTCCTGATATCTCAGTCCATAAATGTGGGCTGCCATCCTTGAACAAAGCAGGAAGATGGCTTAGCAGTGTGCTTTCATTTTGGCTCCCTAGGTTCCGTGCAATGGGAAAGCCGCTGATCGTATCCACCAGGATGGCATACATATCCTCATCAACATGAATGGCTACACTAAGGGAGCCCGGAATGAACTGTTTGCCCTCAGGCCAGCACCAATCCAGGTAACGCAGTGGCTTCAGATGCTTCTGGTCAAACATGATACTGGGCTTCTTTCTGTGAAAATTACCTTCTACTTCCTTCGAATTTCATTTTGTACGAGTGGTGGGCAAATTTTGTCCAGACTGTTTTGCAAAGGGTAAAAACTGTTTGTCCTGCTCTGACGTTGGGTCACAGGGGAATGGCCCAAATTTCATGTTACAAGCAGACTGTCTTTAGATAATCTTGCTTGCCATACAGAGATCATAGAGACGATTTATCCAGCATATTTAAGACTATCTAAACAGGGTTTAAAAAAAAACTTGTGTTCTTAGTTATCCACTAAATATATACATCAGCTCTGTGTTGTCTCCTGAAATTTTCTGAACAAGTTTTCATGGCTGGTTGTGATCACTGCTATTTTGTGAATATAAACCGTGAGTGTTTTCTGGACGCTGTTGGGGTTGTGGGTGACGCATTTTATCTTCACTTCTAGGCTATGTGGCTGGGCTACCCAGGGACGAGCGGCGCCTTGTTCATGGATTACATCATCACAGATAGAGAAACTTCACCCATAGAAGTCGCTGAGCAGTACTCTGAGAAGCTAGCTTACATGCCCAATACATTCTTCATTGGAGATCACGCAAACATGTTCCCACACCTGAAGGTACTGTGGGGTTCAGCAAGCAAGGCTAGAGTTGGCCAGCTTTGTTCTCTGACGTTAACAGCAGAAGCCTCAGTTCCAGGCTTCTCAAAGCATTTTGTGATGACCCAGGGTGGGTACAAAATAAACACAGTCACAAAAAACAGGGGAAGCCCCTTTTTTTCCTTCACTTTGCTTGCAAGCTCCAAATATCCTTGAGTGGAGACAAAAAACTCCCACACAAGCAGTTACAAGAAGGAGGAAATGCCCTTTAAATTATAAAGAGTAAAAAAACAACAAAAACCAGGCAAGATAAGGGCTGGAGGACACCCACCCACATTAGAACACACACTGGGAAGGACGCCAAACTCAGGGGAACCATAAACCAGAGATATTGCCACACCTCGTTTCCAGCGCTCACCCATACGCATGTCCGTCCTCTTATCCAGTTGTCACAGCTGCAGCCCATGAAGAGGATCAAGGCCCTCTCCTCCCCAGTAGACCACGTCTCTCCCTTATCCTCTCCTCCCTGCGTGCCCTAGGATGGAGAGGGGATGGGCCTGAGTCCTCCTTTGACTGCCCAGCCAGCCTCTGCCCTTCTGCAGCCTCCTCACAAAGGCCAGAGCCACTGTTCCTCCTCTCCCTCAGAGTCGGTCTCCCCCAGGGGCCTGACACATTTCTTTTCTTTCAGAAAAAAGCAGTCATTGACTTCAAATCGAATGGGCACATTTATGACAACCGAATTGTTCTGAATGGCATTGACCTAAAGGCCTTCCTGGACAGCCTGCCTGACGTGAAGATCGTAAAGGTGAGGCATGAGCCGTTTTGTAGAAGGTTGCCAGTGGGGAAATGAAGGGGAAGGGGAAGGGATATGCAGCCCGGCTGCTTCCCCACCCTGAAGACAAATGCGGACGTTTGCCTCTCTTGGCTTCTAGATGAAATGCCCCGATGGAGGAGGCAACGTAGACAGCAGCGCTGGTCTCAGCATGCCCGTCATCCCCATGAACACGATTGCGGAAGCTGTGATTGACATGATAAACCGTGGGCAAATTCAGATAACAATAAACGGATTCAACATTAGCAATGGATTAGCAACCACCCAGGTGAGAGTCTGTCTCCCGCCTCCTGTTTTGGGATTCTGCAGGGAGGAGGAAGAGGGGAGGCAGTGGAGGGAGGCCTGCAGGCCGGAGGCCCAATGGCTCAACCGCCACCCTGAGTGGATTCTTCCATTTAGATCAACAACAAAGCAGCAACTGGTGAGGAGGTTCCACGCACCATCATTGTCACCACTCGATCCCAATATGGGCTGCCTGAAGACTCCGTGGTCTACTGTAACTTCAATCAGCTTTATAAGATTGACCCATCCACTCTGCAAATGTGGGCTAATGTGAGTAGTTGGGGGTGGTCTCTGGGTCCTTTTTTAAAAGGTGGACTTGAGGGTGGAGGCTACGTCTGGGCTACGTTGCCTGTGCCTAGAGCCTCTCATTTTGCCTCCCCTGCCTTTAGATCCTGAAGCGAGTCCCCAACAGTGTTTTGTGGCTGCTGCGATTCCCAGCTGTGGGGGAGCCCAACATCCAGCAGTATGCTCAGAACATGGGCCTGCCCCAGAACCGCATCATCTTCTCCCCTGTGGCTCCTAAAGAAGAGCACGTGAGGAGGGGCCAGCTGGCCGATGTCTGCCTCGACACCCCCCTTTGCAACGGCCACACCACAGGGATGGACGTGCTCTGGGCTGGGACTCCCATGGTCACGATGCCAGGTGAGGGGGGCAGGGGGCGCTCTGCCCATCAGGAAAGCGGCCCATGGCTGAGCGGCAGTGAGCCTCTTCTCTTGCCTTTTGCTTCCAGGAGAGACGCTGGCCTCCCGGGTGGCAGCCTCCCAGCTGACTTGCCTGGGCTGCCCTGAACTCATCGCAAAGAGTCGGCAGGAATACGAAGACGTTGCGGTGAAGCTGGGGACGGACCTAGAATAGTAAGTGTGTTTGTTTCCAAGGGGTGGGAAGGCTGGTGTGGTGGGTTCAGTCCTGGAAGCGCAGGCTACTCCGCCAGAGGGGCCCGGGGGAATGCCTGAGCCCAGCAGTTGGAACGCGAGAAGAGGGGGTGAGTTTCAGGGGGCTTCTAACCACTGGCGGCTTGTTCTGCCCCTGCAGCCTGAAGAAGATTCGTGGCAAGGTCTGGAAGCAGAGAATCTCCAGCCCCCTGTTCAACACCAAGCAGTACACGGTGGAGTTGGAGCGGCTTTATCTCCAGATGTGGGAGCAGTGTGCAGCTGGCAACAAGCCGGAGCACATCATCAATTCTCTGGAGAGTGGCGAATCTGCCTAAGCCGCCGCCGGTGTGTGGAAGCTGTCGGGAGGCTCCTGAGCAGAGGCCACCCCCAGGCCCTTGGCCTCTGCTTCCTCTGCCTGGAACTCCTAGCAGAAAGGATCTTGGGGGGGGGGGACCTGGAGCACACAGCCGGACTTGCCTCCTGCATGACAGAAGGGGTGGGGCTGCCTGGCCTGGCCGAAGCGTTTGCCGCTCAGCTCTGCCGGGCCCTGGTGTGCATCTCTGGGCTGGGCTTGATGAGGAGGAAGTGTGTGGGACAGCCAGGCAGCTGCCCTTCCATGGACCGATTCCGTTTTCCTAGAAGTTGTTAGATCGTCCTTCATGGATTGGAACTGGAGCTTTTTTTAAAGATTGGTTTTCTGGGTTGACGAGGTTTCCAGCTACGTTGAGTTGCTCCTCCCTGAGAATCTCTGCTGGTGAAGCCTTTTAGGCTCCGTCAGTCCGCCTTGACTTGGGTGGGGGCTTTCTTTAAAGCCACCTCAGAAGGGCCCACTTCTCTGTAGGGAAGATAAATTGAACTTCAAATGTGACTTCCCCCCCCCCCCGGTCTTTTCCTGAAGTGCGGAGAAACCCAGCCTGGTGCCAAACGCTTATTCAACCCTTCAGGAACAATAATTATGTGTGGAGTGGCAGGCGAGGCCTCCTCCGTAGCCCAGGCTTGGGACATAAAGCTCTGGTTTGGCCAGGTTGGCCCACAGATGGGGCTCTGGCCCTTCCTTCACAGAGCCATGGTGGGCAGGGCAGCCGGCCTCTTGGCCTGCCTGGGGGGCTCCCTTGCTAAATGCAGCCCCTCTTGACTGCAGCAGAAATGCAGCCCCAGGTAAGTATGGCTTTCCCTTTCGGGGTCTGCCTCCAGTTGAGGATGCTTTCCGCTGCCCACCCCCTGCCCAGGGAGCCTGCAGGCTGGAAGAAAGGGCTCCTCCTCACGGAATCGCCCAGTGAACGAATGGCTCCCTATGGTAGTCCCACTCCTGCTTAAGTGGCTCAGGAGTGGGCTTTTGTTCCTGCTGGGAGGGGTCCCTGGAGTGGCAGGGGCTCCCCATGCAGCCCCTGGAGACCCCCACCCCATGCAGCACCTGTCCTGGTGGAGGCAGAGACCTCCAAGCCCTGCCTGTGTTGGGGGCAGGGGCAGAGATGGACACGGCTGCCTGGAGCGAAAGCGTCGTGGATGGAGTAACGAGGTGCAATGGGGGCGGGGAGAGCCCCTCCTGGGGGAGGAGTTGGCGGTTGGGAATCTGCCTGCTCGTGTACCAGCCTTTGTGTCCGCCTGATGAGTGTTAAATACAGATGAGATCACTGGTGCCTGCCTGTCGCTGCCTCTTTTCGGGGGAGGGTCCCGGAGGGCGGGCGGTTGCTCTTCCCGCGTGTGTCGCCCTGGCAACGCCAATCACACCGGAGAAGCGCCGGAGCCACGGATGGTGAGGCGGCCCACCGGCGGGCTGGGGAGGGGAGGGGAGGGGAGGGGGGGCGGCGGTATTCATGGAGGCTGTCGCCCGTCCAGGCCCATAGAGGGAAGGGAGCGGCAGCGTCGCCGCGGAGGAAGCTCGGCCCGAAGCTGGAGCTCAGCGCGGCACACAAGCAGCAGATGCGGGAGGCCTTCGACCTGCTGGACGCGGACGGGACCGGCACCATTGACGTGCGGGACCTGAAGGCGAGCGGGGCGGGGGCGGCGCTGGGCGGGGCGCTCCCTGCCCCCTTCTCGTTCTCACCGCCTCCCCGCCCCCCAGGTGTCCATCCGCGCCCTCGGCTTCGACCCCACTAAGGAGGAGCTGCGCCGGGTGGTGGCCGAGGTGGACAAAGAGGGCGCGGGCAAGATCGGCTTCGACGCCTTCTACTCCGTCATGGCCCAGAAGATGGTAGGGCCGCCAGCCCGGAGCCCGCGCGGAGGCGGCGGACAAGCCCCCACCCCGAGCTTTCCCGTATAACCTCCATTTTCTGAAGCGGGAGGTGTCGGGTGGGAAGCCCCTGGCCAGCTTACGGGGTGCTCGGGGAGGGGAGCAGGCTCTGCGGGGCGAGAGAAACGAGCTTCCCCCACCCCAATAACCCCGCAGTCCGAGATCGATTCCAAAGAGGACATCCTGAAGGCCTTCAAGCTCTTCGTGGACAAGGACAGCGGCAGGATCGCCTTCAAGAACCTCAAACAGATCGCGGCTGAGATCGGGGAGAAGCTCACCGATGAGGAGCTGCAGGTGATTCCACCCACCCACCCAGGGTCCCTGCCGGCCCTGCAAGTCCTGGCTGCACCCGTGGGGAGGGTCTTCCTGCCCCCCAGCCTCCTCCTCTGCCCCGCAGGAAATGATTCACGAGGCCGACCTGGATGGCGACGGGGAGGTGACCGAGCAGGACTTTCTGAAAGTCATGAAGAGGCGTGATTACTAGGCGAGTCCCTGGAGGCCCCAAGTGCCTGGCCTCCCCACAGGGGCCGGCAGGGCCAGCAGCCCCTTTGACCCCTCTGGAACACGAATGGCTGGCTAGTGAGATGGGTGGCAGGTACATTTAGCCAGCCAATCAACACAAGGGGACTCAGAATCCTCAGGACTGCCCAGCCCCTCCTCCCAGACCTGCTGGACCACAACTGGCTCTCTGCTTCACTGAAAGGGGTGGGGGAGCCAGGGGGGGCAGGAACCGATGAAGCTGTTCTGGCCAATAGACCAGCTCCGCAGGTGTCACCGCAACCCCACAGGTCAAAAGCACATATTCTTCCCTCCCACAGGTGGGCTTGGAGTTCCTGCCTGCAAAGCAGGCCATCTGCCCAGTCGTGTGGCTGGGGTTGGGTCTCCTTCACTCAGGCAACAGTTGGACAAGCACAGCCGCAGCTTCCCTTCCTGGCTGAGGAGCACCTGCAGAGCCTCCTTCAGCAGGAGAGAACCCACTAAAAATCAAACGCCCAGAAGTCGCCTGAGATTTTGTGATGGGGCAAAACATCCACAAAACTGGGGCTGGGGCTGGGGCTAGCTGGTGAGGGTGGTTGGCCTGGCCAGCTTTGCCTCCCCTGCTGAATGGGACGGTTTGTTCCGACGGTTTGCAAAATTTTCCACCAAGGGGGGAGGGGCAACTCTGTGCACCAGTAATGCTTGCCTACCAGGCCAGGAGAAATAAAGTTTGCCTGCATTGGAATTGCTTCTCCCTGGTGGTTGAGAGAAGCAGCTGTGAGTGTGACCTGTGCATGTGCCAGGAAGGGGGGAAGCAGCCCTGGGCAACCAGGACCAACCTTTGGCCTCCCAGGGAAATAATGAAAAGTAACCGAAGCACCCAGGAAGGAAAAAAAGGCCGGGGAGGGTGTTAAAAGCTTCCTGCTGCTCTTCCTCCTTCCTGGCAAGGTTGGCCCAGGAGCGGGGGGCACAGGTGGGCTGGAGGGGCTCGTAGAGCCAAAGAGAAAGACCGTCTGGAGGGAGCAGACATCCCTTCTGTGGCTCTTGGCTTGTGCTTCTGTAACCTCACGGGAGTCCAGCCAATGGCTGAGCTCTTGATCCCCACCAGCACCGGCTGCAGCAGATTCCCTGCAGTTCTGCCACCCCACCTGGAGCCCTCCTGCCAGCCTGGCCTGGCTCTTGGTGAGCAAGTGGCTGCCGCAGTCTCGCTCTGCATTCCATATCCAGAGGGAGGGACAGAAGCCCATGCTGATTGTTAGCGAGAGCAGTCAAAATAAGAGGGTTGGACTTGATAGCCATTAATTCAGCCCTCTGGCATTTCACAGCCCTTGTCTGCACTTCCTCCTGTGATCCATCACACCCCAACACGGTTTTAGGGCCCAAGAGCAACTTGGCATAGCACCTCCGAAGCAGATTTATGGCTGGCATATATTATGTCTTATAGGGAGCTGCAGAGGAATGGGAGAACCCAGTAATTACTTCGTAAATATTAATGCTGCATCCCCTGGAGAAGCGAGAGGCTGAAGCCAGGCTGTTTCTGCAGAGTTAAGCGGGGGGCATCTCCCCAGCTGGAAAGCTCAAGAGGAACAGGCAGGCCTCACTAGTGTCTGGAGCCCAGTCTATCAGTTCCCCTGACATTCGTGGGCATTGTGCCCTGGGGACACTTGAGCTGACTTTCCCTCCCCTCAAATCCTGGCTGGTCAGGCCACCTGCTCCTTGAAAAACTTGGATACACAATTAGGAGTACACCTTGGCTTATTTTGTCCTTCCCTCCCTGCCCCCTTTTTCTCTATCACATGTCTGCTCCAGTTCAAGGTCACCCACTGCTTTGGTGCCCTAGCTGAAAAGCATTTTTAGTCACATAAATGATTATTTCTGAGCAGGCTGCCTTGTTCAAAGAGTAATGAGCCACTGCTTCTAGAAGTTTCCACCAAGCAAGAACATATTCCTAGTGTGCAGAACTGTCCAGATTCTGATGAAAGAGAATATTTGAACCTGGTTTTTTCTAAGTTTGGTTGTTTCCTTGCAGACATCTCATTACCCAACCAGGGAACATAATCACTGCTAGAACCAAGGACTCCACTGTCCAGATTAGAACCTGGCAGCTTGGATTCAAAGGTGTCCCACCTGGGCCTGGGGGGGGGAGGTTCCAACTGCACCTCCGGCCATCAGATGCTTTCCTCAAGAGAGGCATCTTCCTCGCAGGCAGCAGAGCTTTCTCCATGATGCCCCGTCCCCAAATTTGGGATATGCTTTTCCTCTTTTCTTTGCTCAAGTTTCTGCCTTTGGGTGCCAGATGAGAGGCTGGAGCTTCTGCACTGCTTTAATGAAAACAGCAGAATTATTCTGTAAACCACTTTAACAATGAAAGCTGGGGGTGGAGGTGGGGGCTGTAGGGGCAGCAGTTATTTTGACAGAGTTCAGGGAAACTGCTGCCTCTCCTTGCTGGTGGCCTTGCTCCAAAGCCTGGAAGCTCCTAAGAGCACAAACTGGAAAGCCTCCCCACCCCCAGCACCGGAATGAGCCCAGAGAACGAACGGGCGGCTTGTGCTTTAGGGAGTGTGGTTTTGGAGAGTGGATTGAGTTGTGGATGCTGTTTTCTTCGTTTTTATCACGTTGTGCCACATAGGATGGGCAGCCATACCGGTCTTTGGATTAATTGTAAGGCACGGACTAAGCATGAAGATTCCTGGATTTCTGCTAAAAGCGAAATGTCCCTGAAGCAGAAGCTCGCTCTGCCCCTGGCGCAACCGGGGGTGCCTAGATTTCAGAGCATGCGCCGCTCTTTGTCCGAGGCTCTGTGCACACAACCCACGCTTGAAACTATCTGCGTGGATCCTGGTCGAACGGCCGCCTCGGAAATTCGAAGCACGACTGATCCCGGGCTGCCCTTTCCCTGCGCTTGCGAGTCGGAGGCGCGGCTCGGTGCCCGGTGCGCCCGAGGCTGTCCGCCTGGGACCCCTGGCATCCCCCGCCCCCGGAAACGCACTGCTGGTTTTCCGCGGGCTCCAGCCTGTCCTCGCCCTCCTCTCTCCTGGGCCCCTGGGGCTGCTCCGAGCTAATGGGGAGGACGGCACCGAGCCGCTGTTGGGCCGAACCCATGGCGGGCCAGTCCGGCGAGGAAGGGCAAGGGCGGCGGTGGCTGGGCTGGGCTGCCGGAGGAGGGAGGGGGAAGAGGCGAGGCGCGTGTCGTCAACCAGCCGGGGGAGGGCCTGCCGTGGCTGTCCGCGAATAAAAGCGGCCGGGTCGAGGGGGCGGCGAGGAGAGTGAGGAACCGCCGAGCAAGGGGGCCAGGACAGCGCCGGTCAAGCCGCCTCCCGCCCAGCAGGACCCCCGGTCCTCGCCGACCACTGTCCCGCCGCTGCTGATCCCGTCCAGCCTGGATGCGCTTGGCGCGGGGGGCGTCGCGGCGCTACGATCGGAGGCGGGCGCTGCCGGCTGCGGCTTGAGCGGCTTGTCCTGGCCTCGGAGACCTCGCGCTCGCCGCCCGGAGCCGCTGCTGGAAGCTGCTGGAAAGGTGAGCGCAAGACGCGAGCGCCTCTGGCGCAGTGCGTGCTGAAAGGGGCCCATCAGAGAGTCGGGCAGGCTGCGGGGGCGGGGGGTTGCTGACCGGCCGCCAGGTTGTGCCCGGGGTTTTTAGGAACGCAGGACGGGGTAAGCCGAAGGCCCGTTGGGCAGCGCCCTTGGCCGGACAACGCGGTTCCGCGCGTGAGCGAGGGCAGACGGCCATCGGCCTGGCTCTGGCATCTAGCTCCGAGGCGCACACGTGTTCTCCAGAGGAACTTTGCAGCGGGGGCGGCTTGCCGTTGGCAGGCCCGTTTCCACGCGCGGAATTCTCCACATTCAGTATTGCCGACCGTGGAAATCGGAGAGGTGCAGCCGGGGCGCCGAACCCGCAGGAAAAGGCAGCTTCATTTGAAGTACGGACAGAATGACGGGATGGGGCAACGCGTGTGTAGGAGGTGGGGGAGCTCTGGAACAAAGGAAGGCGTCCTTCCCTCCCGAGGGTCTCTGGAGCAGAGCCTCTGTCACCGGAGGCCGGGGTGTGCCAGAGCCCCTCGTCCGCTCACCCGCTTCTGTGTGCGCGCGTCGGTGAAGCAGCTGCTTCCTTCGGAAGCCGCGTTTTTAAAGGCGCCCTGGCCTCAGCAGGGGAGTCAAAGGGCCGCTTTTGGCGAGGTCCTTGACCCAGAGGGAGCTGCGCGCCTGGAAATCAATGCCCCCCCATCCCTGCTCCGAGCCTCCCCACGCCCTCCCCCCTTGTCTTCTACCATTCCGGCGAGAAGCAGCTTCTTCTCTTCTTCCCAGAACCGGCTGAACACAAAGGCTGCTCTGATCGGTGTGTGCTGGGGGAAGGATTAGGTCATCCCATCCTGCAAAGAAGGGAAGAGGGGCCAGACTAGGCCACCCCTTTGACCCAATTCGGCTTCCAAGTGGGGCCCAGTCGAAAGGGGAAGCAAAGGGGCCCAGAGGGAATACCTTTATGGGGGCCACGTGCATCCCTCCCCCTCCCGCTCAGGCTTCGGGAGCCCTGGACTGTGCAGGACCAGGAGAAAAGAAACAGGGTCCAGTGGGGCAGCTTATAACTGTCTTTGGCCACTACAGCCCTTTGCTTTTCCTCAGAAATTCCAACCTTCTGGCCAAAAAGGGTTTGCATAAACAGGAAGGAGGAAACCCGGGATAGAAAAGCCAAAATGCCCTTCAGCCTTTTATTTCCTGCATTCTCTGACTCCTCCAGGCTGAGCTGTCCAAAGCAGGAGGGCATGAGGGGGTGGTCAGGAGGAGCCTTGTGAACAGCAGGCCAAAGGAGGGTCCCCCAGGGGCAGGGAGGGCGGAGCACAAAGCCCTGGCCCAGTTCTCTGCTCAGCTGATGGACCGAGAAGGACTCTTCTCAGAGGCACCCAGGTATCTCCTCCGATAAACTTTCGATTCATGGATGTGAGCTAGACTTAGAGGCCAGCCACCCAGCCGCCTAACTGCTAGAAGGCTCCAGGGGGGAAGCGATTCTGCTCACCTGCCACAAACTCCCAGCCCTGCAGGCTCTTCTAAGGGACCCTCTTGTAAGGGGATTGCCTTCCTTCCCCTCCTCTCACCTGCAGGGATTCTCTCCTGAGCCCAGGAGTGGAATGCAAAGTCTCTCAACCAGGACTGCACCAATGGGGGGGGGAGTGGGGGGCAATGCCAGCTGGAGGACTCTGGGACTCTGCTGGGAGAGGCATTTCCCCCCTCCCCAAAGAGCTCAAACTGCATGGATTAAAATGGATCTTGCCATAAATGAGGACAGGTTCTGCAATCTTTCTTTGGAAATGAACCGTTTGTCCTCTTTTTACCTGACCAGGAAACCCCATTCCATCAACTTGCTCTTTCTTTTAATTGAGCAAGACTCCCATGTTGGGCATTGCCGTTCTCCCACCTGGCACCAGCGTGGTGGGAGCAGTTTTGGGCAGAAGTCAGATTGCTGCCCAAGCACCTCAGCCATCATGGGTGCCTGTTTCCGGGGTTCCTTCTGCAACAGGGGTGGCGGCCAAAGGATGGTCTATGGAGTTGAGGGGTGTCCACATGGGGGGGGCACGTGGCAGGCAGCCTAAAGGCCTGGGAGCAGCACCCCACCTGGGCAGGAGGGGCCTAACCTTCCTGTGCTTTCTTTCTTTCTTTCCCAGAGGGGCATCAAGATGGCCTTGGCAGACAATGCCAGCGGTGCCAGGCTCAGGGAGGGCTCAGCTTTCCCAGAGATCGTGGAACTGAATGTGGGTGGGCAGGTCTACCTCACCCGCCACAGCACCCTGCTGGGCATGCCTGGCTCCTTCCTCTGTGACCTCTTCAGCCAGCAGAGTGCCCAGTCCTTGGCCCGGGACAGCAAAGGCCGCTTCTTCGTCGACCGGGATGGCTTCCTCTTCCGCTACATCCTGGACTACCTGAGGGACCGGCAGCTGGTGCTTCCTGAGCGCTTCCCTGAGCGGAGCCGCCTGCAGCGGGAGGCCGAATTCTTCAAGCTGCCTGAGCTGGCCAAGAGCCTGGCACCCAAGATCAGCAAGCAAGACTCCCTGGGTGAGGAGCACTGCACCAGCGATCCCGAGGAGTTCTCCCCCGGCACGGAGGCTGTCCGCACCCTAGGGGCATCTGGCGCAGTCTTGTCCAGCTTCCCTGGCAGCTCCTTGACCACCACAGCTGGAGCCGGCGGGGGGCAGGAGGCCCGACGGTCCGGCTTCATCACCATCGGCTATCGTGGCTCCTACACTCTGGGGAGAGACAGCCAAACAGACGCCAAGTTCCGGCGGGTGGCGAGAATCATGGTGTGTGGGAAGACCTCCCTGGCGAAGGAGGTCTTTGGGGAGACCCTCAATGAGAGCAGGGACCCCGACAGGCCCCCTGAGCGCTACACCTCCAGGTACTACCTCAAGTTCACCTTCCTGGAGCAGGCCTTCGACCGGCTGGCCGATGCCGGCTTCAACATGGTGGCCTGCAACTCCACTGGGACATGCGCCTTTGCCCACGAACAGACGGACGACAAGATCTGGACCTCGTACACGGAGTACGTTTTCCACCGTGAGTGACCCTCGGGCCCCAGCAAAACCAAAGCACCCAAACTGGTGACCCTCCATGCTCTGCTGATGCCGGTTTCATTCAGTGCCCTCTGACTTTGAGTCTCTTCCCTTCCACGTCTCCAGCCTGAACCCCAGCAGCTGCTGAGGGATGCCAACCCTTCCCAACACTTCTGCCCCACCACAGCCCCTCCCAGAGCATGGACTCGGTATGGCTGGAGGAGGAGATGGGGCATACCTGGGGTGGGCTGGGGTCCCTGCAGGATTGTGCAGCAGTGCTCGGCTGGTTCCTGCAAAGTAAAGACGGGGGTGGGGGCTTCATTGCAGGCCTCGCAGGGGCACTTGGTAGCCTTGCAATGAAGCAAGTTCGGAATAACCTGACTGGATGCCCTTGCCAGGCGTCCTGCTGCCAGCGCCTTCCCCGTCACTCCTTTGAGCAGCTTGCGTGCCAGGGCTTTTGAATGGCAGCAGAGCAAAAGCACTAAAACCCCTTGCCTCATATGCCCACCTGGCACAGCTAAATATACCCATTTCCCTTGGTTGAAGTGGGGGTGACTGCGACCTCAGTGCCCAGTTTGAGGAGGTGCCAGGGGTCCCGGGGGCAGTGGGCTCTTTGCACACCAAAAGCCTCGCTCACTTTCTAAAGTGCCACCTAAATTTTCTGTTAGAAAGAAGGACCGTGTGGGGAGGGGGTGCAGGGTGCATGGCCCTCACCCAGCGTACAAGCAGGGCAGATTCACCAACCTGTTGGGGGGAGAGTGGTGTTGTCTGGCAGAGCCCCACATTTAAGAGGCCATGTTAGGGTTGCAGAAAGCCTGAGCTTCAGGAAGCGTCTTGTGTGTCCACAACACACACAAGGTGAGCATTGTCCCAGGTGGAGGCCAGCAAAGCTCTTCACGGTGTATTTTGAGCCGGGTTGCTCCTGTGGCAGGCTCAGGGGCCACACCTAATAAAGGAACAAAATATCTTGGCGCCTGCCTCCTTCCTAACAGATCAGTGGGATAGGAAGCTGGTGGCAGCAGACAGCAGGTGAGGAGTGCCTGTCCTTCCTCCCACCATGGAAATGCTCAAAGTGTTGCCGTGGCATCCTTTCCTCTGGCATGGCCCAAGCCTTGGTCTGCAGAGGTCAACCAAGAGCCCTTCTCTCTCTCTCTCTCTCTCTGAGGTCAGTGGAAAGCTGGTAGCTCACCTTGAGGAGAAGGGCCAGAACCTCAGGGGTCGGCTCCACCTCTGCTGAGGACAGGGGGAGCCCCCCATTCTGAGACCTCCTTCTCAAGCTACCTGGCTCCGAAGGGATGGCCAGGCCCAGGATCAGAAAGCGCAAGAGTTGGGGACCAGCACATGTAGAGGACAGGAGGGGGGGAAGACCGCGAGAGACCCTCCGGTAACAAGGCAGCTGCAAGGGGCACATTGCGCAACTCACACACTCACATGAGTTGATGCACATTCAGCATTCCTGCTGCAAGGAAGACTACATTAACCCCAGCTCTGCTGTGCAAAAATGCCAGACCATGAAAAACAAGCCAACCCACCCGGCCTCTCCCAGTTTGGTCCACCCAAGATGTTTGCTCTTTTTGCACAACAAAAGCTGGAGCAATGGAGGTGGGAGGGGGCTTGCCCTTTCTTGAGCCCATGATTGGCCGTGGGGGATTGGGGGACGGGAGGGCCCTTGCAAACCTGCCCTGAACTCTCTGCCCTCAACGTTCATAGATGGACTCTCTCCAAGTGCATCCTCCTCGCCTTTCCTGAGCAGCAAATGCAACCTTATCCCTTTTCAGTGAAAAGAATCCTGAATCTCCACTTCCTGAAGCCTCTGCACACAAGGGCCCGGGGCCCTTGACAGCAGGAAGGCTGAGTCTCACTTTGGATAAATCATTTGCCCAAACATCTCCTTGGCCTGGACAGCCCCTCCGACTCTCAAGACGGATGCTGTGGGTGGAACAAAGACTTGTGGGGGTGGTAAAATGGAAACTGGTGCCTTTAGCCAGCCTCTCCTGCCTGCCACATGATTAAAGGCCTTGCTGGAGCCATTCAGGGTGTTTGCTCAGCTGCACTGGGCAGCAGGGGAGCAGGGAGGAGGAGGAGGATGTGGCATGAAGGGAAGGGGGCTCTGGCGGTCCCCAGATGCCTTGCCTGGGCCTTAGCAATCCACAGGGCAGGGGGAGGGAGGGCTGCAGCTCCCCAAGGCTGCGTTTTGTAGAGGAATCTTCATAAAGGAACTGCATATTCCCTGAGATCTAATTCGGAAGGGGGGCCGCCAGCCTGCCAAAGCCCTTCAACTGGTGCAGCCACAGAGGCAGCCCCCCCCCTTCCCTTCCCTTCCACCCAGCTCCAGAGAACTGGCAGCTGACCAGACCCGCTGCAGTTGCTGGGATGTGCAGCTTGACGTCAGGAGAGCTCCTGGCTGCTTTGTCTTTGCCTTCCCTGGCAGAGCTCTTGTGGGAATGCGGAAGAGTTGGATTCTGGGGAGGCCCCTGTCGCAGGCTGAGCCTTGAATCCGGCTGGGGTGGGAAAATCTCTTGCCTGGCCAGCCAAGAGGCCGCTAAGCAAAGGGCAGAGGGGGCCCCAGGGGTCAGCTCCCCTTTGGACAAAGAGAAAGAGGCAGAAAGCAGCGGGATGGTCTCCCCCTCCCCCCCCCACCAGGAAAGAGGATGCCTGTGTGGGTCTCTCTGTGGGTCTTCCTGCTGAAGAGGCCCACCAACCCGGTTCCATCGATCTGAGCTGCCCAGGTTCATGGGATCCAACACCAACATGCTTCCCTGCACTGGGTGGGCCTCCAGCAAAATGCCCCTCATCCCCTTGGCACAAGAGAGGGGCTGGCAGGGTCTCTGGGCCAGAGGATCCCACCATGAGCAGAACTGAAGATGGATCTCCTTTCCATCCAGCTCCTCAACAGGACAAGGCAGGTGTTGGGGGCCTGCCAGCGGTGCCATCTCTGGGCTTCTCTCGCCTGCCTGCCAGAGCCACGAGCAGGAGGTGCCCAGTTCCCTTCCAGGATCCGGCTACGGCCTCAGCTGGGCAGCTCCTGGCCCTTCTGAGCTTCCTGCTCAAGGATCCTCCTTTGCTTTCAGCCCAAGAGAAGCCCCACCACACCGAGCCCCTCGGTCCTTCTAGTGGGGTCCTCTCCCCAAAGGCCAGGCTGAAGTGCTGCCTCTTGGCTGACAGGGGCATCGGACAATGCGCAGGGCTTCTGGAGAGGGCTGTAGCTGGCCAGATCCTGCTTCTCAGGGGGTGGGTGGGTGGGGGCCTTCCCTGACCACTGTTTGCATTAAAGGAGCGGGCGTCAGCCAAAGTGCTTGTGATTCATGCTCCTCTTCCAGACAGCAAATGTAGCAGCAGGCTCTCGTTTCCTTGGGCCCAGCTGGGCTTCTCCCTTTTTGTGGGACCTGGTGGCTCAGAGAAAGGTAACCTTACAGCCACTTCCCATAGCCTGCGATTTCTGAGGAGAAATGGCAGAAGGGAAGGAGGCTCAGGAGGGGTGGATGAACACACAGGGCCTCAAGACGTCTCCTTCAGGGTTGATCCAAATGTGGTGTAGAAGAAACCACCCAGGTCTAAAATGTCACCTGCGGTTTGTCTCAACTTCTTCCTTTCCAGACAATAATCCAGGAACTGCAGACCAAGGAGAGGGGGGCTGTTTGCTATGGGGCCCAGCTCAGCCCACGGCTCTCGGGCAGGCAGGAGGCTCACAGGGGAAATATCTTGGCCTTTAGTCACTGGCCTTGCACAGAGCCAAACCTTCCTTGGGTCTAGCAATACCACCTAAGTAAATAAAAAGTCGCACAAACCCAGCTATTTGGATTAAGTCAAAGTGACTTTATCAGAGGGCTCTGCCTGGCATCTAAAGTTTAGGGCAAACGCTCAAACTCCAGGCCCCAGCAGAGACATGAAAGCCTGGTTTAGGCTTCCAGGAAAGTGTTGATTTTCCTAGAATGCCAAAATTAAACTTGAGGTTGAAACCAGGCCCCTGCGTGTCCCAAGCGGTTTGCTTCCTTCGTCTGAAATTATTCCATGGGTGACTTCCAGAAATTGCCTCGTTCTCTCTCCATCACGTCTGGTCTCCGAGTCCTAAAAGTTCAGGACATTCCTTTCCCCACTAGTAAAAAGGCAGGGCTGAGAAACGCAGGGGGGCTCCAAGGGCGCGATATGCTTCTGGGCTGCCTGTTCAATTCCAAGAATAAAGCCAGGCAACTGCACCCCCAAAGCCCCCAAACACCAGCCCAGGCAACGGAGGACCAGAGAAGTGGGGGTTGTGGGAGGGGGCGAGGGATGACTTAGGGCTATAATAACCATCAAGAGCCCCCCTCCAATGTCCCACCTTCACCACTCCTTGTGCAACTCCCCATTTTAAGGGACTGCAAGGCTGTACAGAGACGGTCAGTTCTAGGATGGAGGCGGCCTGGCTGTTGCCCTGCATTGCAGACCCCGGGGGAAGAAGGGCAGCTCAGCAGAAGGCCTCTGCGTGGCTGGCTTTGAGCCTTTTGGGGCTCTTCCCAGATGGAGTCAGGGGACTCTCACATTTCCCTGAAGCCAAGATTTAAGGGGAACCAGGGACCTGAAAATGAGGCCAGGAAGGGATTCAACTCTGAAGCTGCTTCTCTGGTCACTGCTGGCCATGAAGAGGAAATCAGGGGGCCTTTTGGTTGCTAATAATTGAGTTTCAAAATCAGCAGGTCCTCAGAGCCTTCGACCAGCCCCCATTGCAGAGGAACAAACCCCCTGCTGGATCTCAGCAGCCTCCGCAGCCCCAGGCAGCCTCTCTCCCTTCCGCAGGCAGCTGCTAAGCTGAATAGCTGCCTTTCCCTTCCCTGCTTTTTCTGAGATGCCTGTTGTTTCTGGAAAACCTTCCCCAGAGTTGGGCTCTTTGCCAAACCACAAGTGGAATAACTGGAAGGTTACAGGGTGGGGGTGGGTGGGGGTGTGCATGTGTGTTTGTGTGGGCAAAGTTGGAGATGCCAAGGGGAGCTAAAATTAGACATTAAATGCTGAAATCACAGAGGCTCCACTGGAAGGAGGCAGGCAGAATGGCTGACCCGAAGGATGGAGCTTTCCATGGCCTTAGCACAGAGGCTGTGGCTGGGAAGGGATGCACACAACCCCCTGTTGATTTTGGAAGGCCATTTCAAGATCCAAGGCTCTTCACTGCTGTTACTGCAAACAAACCTTGGCAGAAGAAAGCATTTTGGAAGGCCTCTAAATTAGGAAGCATCAGTCTTCATCCGTCCATCATTTATGGCTCCTGGTGGTGCAGCATCTCAGCTGAGAGGGGCCTGGTGAGGCACAGTCCAACTGACACAGTTTTGAAATAGTTGATAGGAGAATTTGTTATCTGCAGTGGGAACTTTCCGATGTGCCTTCCTGTACACTACTTGTAATCCAATTGGACTAAAAGGCCACCAGTCAGAATCTTATAAATAAGAAGGAATATTTTGTATTCAATGTCACAAAAGCAGCTGCAGAGAGCTCAACTCCAGATTTGCAACAGTGGGAGGGGGCTGAAAAGCAGGTGGGGCATATGAGGTGGGTGGAGCTTAGAGAGGAAATGGGTGGAGTCAGAGTTCTGGCCATGGAGGGCCCTGACTGGGCCCCAGGTGCTTGGCCAAGGGCTGATCCTCATGGCCTCTCTGGCTCTCCCTTCGCTGGAATGCTGCACTCACTACCATTTCTCGGCTTCTCTGAGGGCTAGTCCATCTGGAACACAAGACTTGGGCACCCACCTGGCTCAGCTTCAGTGGGGCCAACCCTTTCCTTGCCTGCCACTCTTCCTGGTCCTCTGAGCAGGTGGCTACTCTGCCCACGGCTTGTCTTTAAACCTCTCATCAGCAGTGGCGGCAGCAGGGGAGCGTGCCAGAGGAGAGCACTTCCCTGGCCTGCTCAGCAGCTGTTCAGGCAAAAGAGAAAGCGCCCAGGCCAGCTGGGAGGCAGGAGGGGGGGCGGCCACCAAGCTGCCTGCAAAGGCTTGTCTGCCTGGAAAGGCCAGCCTTTCCCCCGCCCACCCCACAGCTCCCCAGGGAGGCTTGAACTGGCGGAGGCTGGAGGCCTTCTGGATGCAGCTGCTCTCTTCCTGAGACAATGGGGTCTCTGGGAAAGGGTCCCAATTGGGGGCCCAGCGCCCCCTTGCACTGTTGCCTCCCCATGCCAGGAGATGAATTGCAAAGATTCAGGAAAGAAGGGGATAAATTCCCCAAAGTTGTATTTTCTTATCTGGCCTTTACCGAATGTATGGAAAAAATGACAGCTGCCAGGCTAACGAGCTCCTGTCAGGGACATCAAGATCTTCCTGGAACGTTTCTGAGGGGCTTTGGAGGGGCTGCTTGGCCAGGGCTACTCCCGGGCGGGGGGACCTAAAGCAGGGCCCTGTCGTTGCCCAACCTCCCCCCCCTTCCGGCGTTCCAACCAATTTCGGACGATCAGGAGAACAGCTGCCTTTCATACCGCGTTCCTTTCCCCCTCGGCTCGGGGGCGGCTCACAGGAAGCAGCCGGGCAGCGGAGGCGGTGGGCGGTGGGGCCTTTCGCAGCCCGGCAGAGCGAGGGGGGACGCGGGGCAGCAGGGAAGGAGCCGAGCTCAGCAGCCGCCGGGCTCCAGCGCTCATTAGCGCTCGGCGGCAGAAGCCAGGCCCTTCAGGGGGTTCCTAATTGGCCGCTCACTGACTGCGGGCCGGAGGCACCCTGCCCGGCCAATTAGCGGCCGAAAGTCCCGCGCCCACCGAGAGAGCCACTGGCAGGGCTGGGCGAGGCGAGGGGCTTCTGCGGGAGGAACCCAGCAGCGATCGAATTCCAGTCCCGGCCCGGAGCTCTTTTCGGATGGGGACCCCGTGGCTGCCCGGCCCCCTTCCTGGACCTCCGCTCGGCCGAGCCCTGAAGCGGCAAAGCCAGGCGCTCTGTTGCAGCTGTGGACTCAGGGCGGGGCGCGAGCGCTTTGGGCCAACCTTTCTGCGCAGCTGGTCCAGCTTGGATTTATTTATTTATTTATTTATTGGACTTATATGCCGCCCCATCTCCGACTCGGCTCACAATTAAAACATACAATACAATAATTATTTAAAAAAGAATTAAACAATTTTAAGCCCAATAAAACCAAATTAAAATACTTAAAATTATCCCATGGCCCTGGTGAGGTAATCACAGCCCGATTTGGTCGAACAACCAGGTCTTTAAATCGCGGTGGAAGGTGCGGAGGTCAGGGGCCAGACGGAGGTCCAGAGGCAGTTCATTCCATAAGTCGGGGACCGCTACAGAATAGGCTCGTCGCCGGGGGACCACCAGCCGACACTGACTTGCCGACGGGACCCCAAGGAGTCCTTGCCTATGTGCCCACTTTTGCCCCCCTTGTGCCTGGAAGGAGCCCCCTTTGGAAGCTCTGCTGGAGCCCCGTTTGCCACAGCGCCCCCCTCCAGCCCTGCAAGGAAATTGAGCCCCACTGCAGTTTGCTCAATGCCTTTTGCAGGCACTTCCTGTCTGCGGAAAACCGCTTTCTTCTCTCCAGGGCCTCTTCAGCAGAAGCCTCTCGTATTCATGCCGCCTCCCAGCCGCCTCTGAGGAAGGCCTTGCTGGGCTCAGGGGTCTTTCAGCCACTTCAGGCTGCAGGGCGTGACTGCTGGGGGGATTTGCCAGAGCTAAGAAGATGCCCTGAATAGGTGGGGGGGATGAGGGGGGGTCTGTGAGTCTCCTGCCCACATGGGGCTGGTGGCTCCTGAGGGTTAGGGTCTCCAGCTGACCCTTCATCTTTCCCTGAACTTCCAGCAGCAGAAGCATCCCAAACAGCAGAGATGATAGCTGGGCTCAACTCGCTTGCTTGGCTTGCTGGACGAACCCTGGGGGTGGGGTGGGGTGGGGGAGAGACCCCAACAGGCAAGAAGAAACCATCGGAGTCCCTGCTTAGGCCATTTGTTCCTTAGGGCAACTGAGGGGCCCTGGCAGTGTGCAGCCCCTCCAGTTCTTTCCCAGCTCTTTGGTGGTGAAGAAAGGGGAGGTAGTTAAGGCAGGAATGCTGGGGGGAGGGAAGAAGGGAGAACCAGGCCCTAAACCAGAGAAGGGCTGCCTGCCTGCCTGCAGCAGTTTCTTGGGGTGGGACCCCCTGACAGCCTCCCTGTTCATCTTTCAGCAGCTTCAGAGCGGCCCAGCAGGCTGAGGCCTGGCCTCCTCTTCCTCAGGGCTCCTGATGGGGCAACTGGCCACGGAGAGCCATGTGGTTGGCCACAAAGCAAGCCCCATGTGAGAGCCTCCTCAGATGCCCCTCAGCGCCCTCTTGCTCTTTGGCTGCCTTGACTGCCCAGGCGGAGCCCGCTAGAAAGACTCGGCGGGGTGTTGAGTAGAACCCTTTGCTCCCTCTTGCTGAGGCTCTGCTTGCCTGGATCAGGCCGCCCAGCTTAGCTGCCAAAGGGCCTGTTGGTCGCAGTGCCCATCTCTAGAAACCAGGTGGCAAATGAATGTAAAACCTCTTTCTGGCCAGACCGGGACGTTGGATTGGAGCTTTTCTGTGGACTCACTTTAAAACCAGCCTTGCCTCGGCCCATTTGGGCTATGAAGGCTGTGCCTCCATTATCCTGGAAACCGGTTTTTTTAAAGGCGGAGAAGCAGAGGGAGGAGGGAGTGGGCTGCAAGGGAGCCTGCCAGCTTCTGTTTGAACGCCATGCGCTCACGGATTCACGCCATGAAAAGGGGACAGAATGGGTGGGACCGCATCCCTTCTGCTGCACAACATCTGGCTGGCGTGCCAGTCAAGGACACACAAAGGACTGCGACATAAGCGGGAGGGGGAGGGGGCTTCATTTCCCGGTCTTTGCACACCAGACTGAAGCGATTTTCTCCTTGTGCTCCTTAAACGGAATTTGCAGCCTTGCCCGTCCCGCTTTCAGCCTGAGGCATGGAAGCCACCAGGCTGCGATCTTGAGTCCCAGAAGGCGCTTCTCTGCCCGGTGCCTCCTGGATGGTCCTCGGGGCTGGTCCCTTCCTCTCCCTTCCAAAGCCTCAGGGAGCCCTTGCCGTGCCGACGCCCCACGACGGGTCCCAGAACACGGGAGCGGCGGAACCTTCCCCTCTCCAGAGCAGCCCCATCCATGCGCAGCAGACTGCAAAAGCGAGGCGGACCTCGCCACCGAAACCCCGATGCCAGCGCCGCGGACGTGGGAACGCCGGGGAGCCGGGGAAGGGCGGCCCCTAGTGGGGAGCGGCGTTCAGGCGGTTCTCCGGCTGCCGAGCTGCGATTCCGCTTCTGTTCGCCCCCAGCCCCGAGTCCCCCGGTTTCTGGCCCTCGGGCTGAGGGATCAATAGTGAGAACTACAAGCCTAAGGAGCTAGTTCAGTCCCCCCGCAGCGCAGCCCAGCCCAGCCGGGCTTCGTGGGACAGCACAGGAAAGGCCGCGCGTTTGTGCCAAAGGAGCAAGTCTGCTCAGATAGAGTCACCCCCAGGCCCTCTTGGCTGAAGTGGCCTCTCGGCTTACACTTTGGGGAGGGAGGGAGGAAGTGTAGGAAGTTAGCACCCACCCCTCTCCTAGAAAAACGAAACATCCTAGGAAATATTAAAGAGGCAGAATATATTTCCCCTAAAAAGAGTAGAAACTCAGAAGCAGAAACTCACCAAAGAGGCAGAAACTCAGCCCCCCCCCCCTTGCTAATGGGCCATTACTCTGGCCTAGGCCAGCCTATTTTACATAAGGAAGATCTCCAGGTAGAGCTATAGGAATTGCCCAAAGCCCTTTCATTACATCATCACCCAGCAAGGCTCAACCAAGCCTGGGACTCAGGACAGCCTACCAAGTTGCCCCTGCATGGCCCCATGGGAGTCTGACAACCAATCAGAATACAAGCTCAAATTCAAATCCCAACAGAGGGCATAAAATCCAGGTACTCTCAGCACTTCAGCACTTCCTTCTTTCTTCACCCAAGGTATGTGATCCTGTCCACCATTAAACCATCTTTCCAAACAGCCTCCATGTTTCCAGTGTCTTTTTCCCCACTTGGAACTGAACCCAGAAGGATATTTCCTCCAACAGATAGATGGATGGATGGAAGGAAGGAAGGAAGGAAGGAAGGAAGGAAGGAAGGAAGGAAGGAAGGAAGGAAGATGAGAAGAGCAGCAGTACAGCAACAGGGATATTTACATGAAAGCATTCACAACCAGACCAGTATGTGAGAGAGAGAGTTTCATGGTGGAGAAGACTCTGTCTCCTTGGCATACACAAAATCCATGTGTTCCCCCCCTCAAGAAAAGCCGTGAGACCCCTCCCCATCCCCACAGAGGAGACCTCCCAGCCGATCCAGGGGGCTGATGGAGCAAGGAGAGGGCTTTGCACTGAAGAGACAGGAACTGGTTGAGCCGCTTGGGGCCCCTGAACGCCCTGGCTGTTCCAGCTTGTGTGGCAGCTGTTGGCATCTCCCTGGCAACGGCTTAGGTGGGATTAGGCATCTCCTTGCATGGCCTGCTGGGCCGCTGAGTGTGGGGATGCCACAGAGAGAGAGAGAGAGATGGAGAGAGATGGCCATGGCAGCCTCTGGTGGACAGAGGAGGTGGTGCCTGTGTCTCTCTGGCTGTCAGAAGTGGCGCATCCGGCCTGGGCCCCGAGGCCAAATGATTCGCTTCTCTAGTGCTTCCTAATATGCTTCCTCAAGGAGAGGTTTGGCCAAGCAGGGCTGGTGCCAGGAGCCTCTTCCTGCAGGGGGCCCACCTGGCCGGCCTGTGCCTGGTTAACCAGGGCCGCTGAGGGCAGAAGGTCTTGCGTTGCACCGGAGACTCGGTGGACTCTGCTGCCAGGGAGCGCTTTGGGGCTGCGATGGGAAGGTTCCCTGGCCATCCCCACAGCCGCTTGCCCTGACGCGAATGGCTCCTACGCACACAGTCCCTGTGGCTAGGGGAGCTCAGAGTGGGGCCGGTCTGCTTCTCCCAAGTGGAGGCCCCCCTTCTCTGCCCTCTGGGCGCCTGACGATGGGTGCAGCTCCTTTCTATGCGCTCAGGCTTAACCGAGGGCAGCAGACAGACGGCCAGCCAGAGCCCAACATTTATTTACATCTTTATATCTACCTTTGTTATTTGTATAAATACTTTAAGGTGGCAAACATACCTATTATGTCTTTCCCCCTCTATTTTCCCCATAACAACAACCCTGCGAGGTGGACTGGGGTAAGCGGGAGTGACTCTTCAAATGCACCAGCTGCCCTTCACGCCACAGCCGGATTAGAACATCTCCTGGTTTCAAGGCTAACACCTGAACCCCCTGGTGCGATTAACCACCCATTCCTTAAACATTAATCCTATTCACTCCAGGAGAAAGGGGAGGTGGCAAAAGGGACCAGAGCGGTTGGTGCCTGCAGCTGGCAGAAGCGTCAAGTCAGCTTCACCCCCCCTTTCCCTGGGCCTTTATTGCCCCAATCAAGAAGCCCTAAAAGGTAACCATTAACCTGAGCAGTCCAGCCCTGCCACCTCTGAGGCAGGGGCCAGTGAGATGCTGGGGGGGGGGTTTAAAGTTACAGGCCTTCTCCCCCAGCAAGAAAGGCCTTTCAAGGCATCCGGGGGCATGCTGGCCACAGAGGCTGGTGGTTGGCTGGGCACTGCTTGCCAGCTGCCTAGATGCCTCTGCCTGGGCAGTCAGGCTGGGACTAGGACAGCCCCCCACTCCACATGCTAGGCCATGCAGCTTCGGAAACGCGGCCTCCAGGAGGACCCAGCCCATATGCCTGGGGGGGGGAAGGCTCCAGCTGCCACGGAAAGCCCCCTTTCCATGGTGGGACATCCAAAGCAGTGGCCCCTCACAGCTTTGCTGTGAGCTCCCTTGGGCTGTGCCTTTGGATGTCCTGCTGAGTCAGCTGGTCCAGGTGGAGAAGGAGTCTCTGCTGCTCAGTTGCCTCCTGGCATTTGGGAGGGAAGCCAACTTGGGAGACCAGAGTCTTGCCTTCCCTGGGGCTTCCCCAGCTGCCAGCGGGGAGGGCTGAGCTGCCTCCTGGGCAGTCCCAGCAGGCCAGCAGCCCTGCCAGGTCAGGCCAGGCCAGGCGGGAGGCTGTCCGCTCATTCAGGGGAGGGGGAAGCTTCCCTGGGGCCGCTTCTCCCTTCTTCCCCTCTGCCAAGAGTTCTTCTTCGGATTGTTTGAACAAAAGGCAGAGCGGGAGGCAGGGAATGTCTAAACGGGCTCCGGCGCTCAGCCGGAGGAATTCCTCCTCTTTGCGGGCGGGATTTCAGGAGCCCTCTAAGCAAAGGGGATGGGGGGCCAAGAAGAGACCCTGCTCAGCAGATACTTCTGGGAAACCTGCGGTCATGTGCAGGACAGAGTCCTGCAGAGCCAAGCCCAGCACAGGGTCACGGAAGGCAGGTGCTCGCGTGGAGGCTTCCAGAAGCCGAAGCATTACCCAAAGCATTGGGGATATTATGTTATTTTTCATTGTATGTTGGTGAACAGGGAACAATGGTGAATGGTGAGGGCTGTTTAGAATAGGCCAAGCAACAGACGTTTGAGGGAAATGTTGATTCTCTTCAAGCGGGGAATCTAATCTCCTTGAGGTCAAAACACCCGGCAATCTTGCCCTGCTTCGCTTCGCAAAACCTCTGCAAAGGGACCCAATCTCAGCCCCTTGGAGCCAGGAAGCCCTGCCCCAGCCTCCCTGTTGCTTTAGAGGGGGAGGGTCAGGGTCCCAAGGTCTCCACCTGCACCAAAGGCAGAGGTGGCAGATCTCCGGTGATTGGGGGCTGCCCCTCACCCCTTACCAGCCTCACGGGAAGTAGGAGGTCCAGAGCTTTTCTTTCCCAGCCTGACAGCAGCTGCCTCATCTTGAAGGACAATCCTAGTTTGTGTTTTCTTTTGCACTTTTGCAAATAAGTCTCCAAAAAGACACCCTGATTTTCATATGTTATTCAAAGTGGAGGAGGCTGGTACCGTGACCGCTTCTTTGGAGGGCAGTGACTGCAAATTAGGGGCAGAGATTTGCATTTTACAATTTCTGTCACTCCACAAGGAACACAGTGGTCAGAGGCTCCACACAGGTTGATCTGTGGCTCCAGTGTTTCTTTCTCTCTTTTGAGCCCCCTCCCTCCCCTCCCCTTTTAATGCCAGTTTCCCTCCTGCCCTGCTTGCCTTTAGCTGCTCCTCCCACCTGCAGAGAGGCTGAGGGGAAGATGCTCTCCAGCCACCAGTCAGGCTCTGCTTGCCATTAAGGCATTTTAAAGACTTCTTAATTTCCCTGTTCATTGGGAACCTCTGCTGCCAGCTTTCCAGGCTGCTTCCATTTGAACTTCCACGGGGAACAGAAAGTAAATTAGTGAAAAAGAAATTCTTCTTGGGTAGATTTGTTTAAATCTTTAAAAAACACGGCAATATATAACCCAACTTGAACTCTGCTGGGGGTGGAATCACCCGATTATTCATCGTCTAAAGACACCACCAACCACTGAAGAGAGAGAGAGGGTTGTGGCCCAGACACCCTCCAGGGTCTTGCAGCTGGAAAGCCATTCTGGGCAATGGTTGCTGGATGGCCTCGGGGGTGCCCAAATCCTGGGCAGCAGCTTCCCTCCATTCTGCCTGAGGCCTGGATGCCCAGAAGCCAGTTAAGGCCTCTCTCAGCCCCCAGGAATCCCAGGGTTGCTGCGTTCACACATAGATCTTTGGAGACCCCAAGAGCTTCAGGGCTGCCTGTGGTTTTGACGGAGCGCTCTAAATAGTTTGTAGCAATCTGGCAGAAGGAAAATGTATTTAATTCACGGTGAGTTATCCTATCAGCTGCATTTAATTAATTACACGTGGCTTGTTCAATGTTGTTTGACTCCTTACCTACCTGGGGGAGGACAGCCCTCCAGTGGTGCTTCCTCATCACATCAGGATGGGAAAAGACATCCCCCCCCTGTAAATCAGCCGAAGGAGTGAGAACATGGTGTGCCGCAGAGAAGATAGGCATCTCTCCCAGCCCCACCCCCACTCCAGAGAGGGTCTGTGCAACCATGCTGCTCGGAGAACCTGTGCACACCCATCACTCTGTGGGTGGCAACCAAGCAAAAATATTTACCATGGTAACCAATGAAGGGAGCATCCAGCAAGTTGTTGCAAGCCAGAGGAAGAAAGCTCAGCTTCTCAGACCTCCTCAGCTTCTCCTGCCTGGCACTGACGAGGGGCTGTTCGCTTTGTTCCTCCTGCAGACGGCTGGTCATTGGGCCACCAGTTCTGGACTAGCCAGAGAAGCCCCCAGAGGGCATATCTCTCCTGCACAGCCACCCTTGCATGCAGGCAGAGTGACCTCCCCAAGAGAAGCTCTCTGAGGCCATCGGAATTTCAGCACAGGCATTTCCCAAACCACCCATGTGGCAGCCATTGGCTTCTTTCCACCTGAGTTCAATCTGAAAGAGTCTCTGGGGCAATGACAGGTAGCTTGTAGCATGAAATCTGGGTGGTCTTCTCGCAAAGAGGTTCTTAGATGTTCCCACCCCCCAGAAGAAACCATCAGCAAAAGGAGCTGAGATGCAGGCCTGCGTGTCAGACACCCCACCCCACTCCAGTGCAGCTCAGGTGGGAAACTGGGGGAGCATCTGAGGTATGAATTGGCCCACTTGGCTGCCCCCAAGAGTCTGAGCAGCAGCTAGGAATGGCTCTCCATTCTGTAGTTTCTGTTTTTTTCCACTCAGGTCAGCACTCCAGCAGCACAGACAAGGTGAAAAAGGAAGGGAGGAGGGAGTTAATCCAAGGAGCAATTAAGCGAGGGACAGTGTGTTTTGCCAATGTGCTTTACCACTAGCAGCAAAAATGAACGTATGTCAGCCCTTAATCCTGGGATTCACCACACTCACAAATACGTTCCCCTTTCTGAACATCCTGACGTACTTAATACATGGCCTGGCTGCTTAATGTGGGAGGAGAAGATAAGCAGCCATCATGCCCATTTCAGTAACAAATGTGTTTGTGGGGGCTTAATCAGTAGTTTACAGCTTCTGCTGCCCTGCCAGACTCACCTTGGACAGCTGTTGCAAGCAATAAACTCCACCAGGAGGCAAATGCTGTGGGCAAGAAGGGTGAGCTGCCAACTGCCCGGATATTTTCCCCTGAAACCTGTGAAACAGACTTGCTGGGAGCTGCAGGATCTTGTCTTCAGCTACAGTCAACCAGCTGGGCAAACCTTCCCCCACCCCGGCTTCCTTGGTTAACTCTGCTAGGAGCTGCTCACGGCTGCACAGTGTTTCTGTGCACCAGTTACTATCTTGGTAAGCAGGAGCAGCAGAGCCCATGGAATGGACTGCAGGGAAGGGGGAGATCTCACAAATCCCGAGTGGCTTTTGTGCAGTTTTTCCTGTGCGGACTCCGGCCAGGGCGGCTCTTTGATCTGTCAAATCACCACTTTTGTCAAAGCAAGAACAACCCGATTGCGCCTAAACAGTTGCGAGTAACATTGCAAGGATTTCAAAACCTTCCCCCTTGAGTTTATCCTGTACACAATCCCCATTGGTGCTGCTTGTGTGAGGCACCGTCTGCAGCGCCAGAGTCACAGCCGACAACAAAAGGCCAGGAATGGCGACGTGCCTGAACCTTCCCTCTCCCAGCCAGGGAATCCGTGATGCCGCAGGTGAGTCAGTGGCCCCGAGCAGGAGCAGGCGGAGACCGAAGCAGCCACCTGGGGGCCTTTACGGACATGGAGGGGCCCAGGAGGCAGGAAGGAGGCAGGCAGCACATTGCGGGTGGGGGGTGCACATTGCCTCCTAACGCTGGGAAGGCACAAAAAGGTCCCCAGTCCTGAGAAGGAAGTGGACAATCTGCGCAACTGAAGCATGTCAGGGGGGGCATTTCCCAAGCTGCCTGGTCAGTGGGATGGTTCTCCTCTTCGGCAGCCTCAGTCCAACCTCCTCTGACAGCCTTTGGAAGGGAACGCCCTCACGGGGCTTTCTCGGGCTGTTGCAGTTCTTGCAGCCCCCCTGCAGCATTTTCCCAGTGGGACCCCAGGACTCGCTGCATGCCGAGAGAGCGAGAGAGCGAGAGAGAGAGAGCCCTGGCACTGCACGGCAGCTCCCTTGGGCCACCCTGGGCAGCCTCTTGGCAGCTCCTCCTTGGCACTAGCCCCGAGCACACTCTCCAGCAGGCCTGGAAAGGTCCCCAGCCCTTGGTGGACACATTTTCACACACGTTGAATTGCGTGAAGCTCAGAGGAGGCAGAACGGGTGTGTGTGTGTGTGTGTGACAGATTATGCACAACAATTTCCCTGCTGAGCAAGGCTGGCCCCAGCCTGGAATGCCAGGGCTCTGCTCCTTCCTTTTGGCGGCATCGATTTTTACACAATGCCCCGAAAAGGAAGCCAACGCACACCCCAAACCCTGCACAAGTCTGAGCATGTCCTGCCCAGAGCTGAGAGGCTTCTCGCCTTCCAGCGAAGGGGACACTCAGCAAACTCCGCAGCCGATACTGATGAGTCAGCGATCCCAGCAAGATTTCTACTGGGGGGAGGCAATGACACACAATTTCCCAGAGTGCATTTTCACCAGGATCCTTCTGGTCGCCTGAGGCTTTCCTGGTTCTGAGCAGACTTTGAGTGGGTTCCCCCCAGCTTTCAAAGAGGGGGAACCTCCACCCAGGAAGCAGCTTCAGGTCAGGCCCCCTCCCCAGCTGGAAGGGAGGAAGAGGCTGGGGGGTCCCCACACAAAGACCTGTCCCCCCAAAGCCACGTTTTCACTTTTCTTCCAGCGAATGAGGAGGCAGGATTTGGAGAGAAAGGGACTGCTCTGCCCCCTGCCCAGGCGCTGTGCAGGGCTGGCGAGTGGTGGGCAGCAGCAGAGCAGGCGGCAGGAGGGAGCCGGGTGCCAGCCAGAGCCACTTCCTGCTGCCAGGTGGGCCTTGCCCCCTCCTGGCACCAGGGCCGCTTGGTAAACACTTGGTTCCTGTTGATATCGCAGGGAACATTGAGGTCTGATTGCAAGTGTGGGAAAGGTGACACTGGCAGTGCAAGGGGAAGTGGCAGGCCCAGCCCGGCTGCCACACAGGCCCACCATGGGGACACAGCCTCAGAACGCCAGCCCTGCCCTGTGCCCATCTGCTCGGTCCACGGCGGCTGGCCGGTTGAGCCCCCTCCCCATGTCTCCCTGCCCAGGGGCTGTGAAAGGGTTTGGGAGCCCAGAGAGCGCCTGAGCTGTGGGTTCCCCCCTCGGTGCTGCTCCTGGCTGCTGTTTCCACTGCAAGGGCCCTTGGGGGTGGGGAGCCAGGGAAGGGTCCGGACTGGGTGCTCTTTGCCTTGTGCCAAGGCCAGTCCGTGGGGCATGTGCTCCAGAGAGGGCTCCTGCCTGGCTCCGGGCCGGGAGAGCCACCCAGTCCAGCCCCAGCCAGTTGTTGTCAAGATGCCCCGCCAAGGTAAATGTTATTAGCCGAGTTTTGAAGCTTCGTTGCTTTTAAAGAATCGTTTCCATGAGAAACCAGCTTTGCAAACACTCCACACAGAGGAGGCCAGAGGTGAAAGGAATAATAGGCACATTCCTGCAACATGACACACGCACGCACACACCGGCTTAACTCTTCGCCTGCTGCGGCTGCCTTGTTCCCTGCGCTGGGATTCCGCTCTGTGGGGCTGGCGCCTGCCCCAACTCGCCTTCCCCGGCTCCTCTCCCTCCTGGCCGGCTCCGCATCCCTGCCCCAGGAGCCGCTCTCCATGGTGGCTCCTCACTGCACAGGTGGCCATCGGTCCCATAGAGGGAGGGAGCGTGCTCTGGCAGGGGCTTCCCACTCATTATTTCAGCCTTAATTTTCTTTTAATTTGTTTTCCTTTGGGTTTAACGGTCTTAAAGCTGTTTAAATAGTGCCACCGTTGCAATGCCCTGAAGGGCTTCCTCCCTGTCCGGCCTCCTCCCCCTCCCCCTTTAGTGCAGAAGCCCGGCTGCCTTCCCTGTCCCTGGCACCCTGGCCCTGAGCTGCCTTCCTGGCCCAATAGAGGGTCCCTGTCAGATGCCCCAAGGCCAATCCGGAGCCGAGGGGAGGAAAGAGGGTGGGTGACCTCACTGGGGGCTGGCTCCTTCTGCCTCCCTCCAGGCAAAATACTTCGCCTCTGGTTTAACTCCGGGGGGGGGGGCAGCAGTCCCGCCAGGCCTCCCTCAGCAAACCAACCGCCAGGCCTCCTGGACCAGAAGGGACACACAAGTTGCCAGTCATGCCAAAGAGTCTGGTTCTCCAGCCGCAGCCGGAGGTTGGGAGGAGGGCGAAGGAAAGAACTTCTTCGGGGCCTCCGTGGGGCTGGGGAGGGCCAGCAGAGGGGGAGCGGGGAAAGGAAGGGCAGTGCAATGCTGGCTCCCATCTACGCCCACCCAGAGCCTGGTCTGCAGCTCACAGGCACCCAGTTCCCAGGTCTTCCTTTGGGTGGGGGGCAATGGGCTCACAGAGTGCACAGGCTGCTTTGGCCTGTGTGTGTGTTTGTGTGTGTGTGTGTGTTTTCACTGAGCACACTTCTTCACACTCCTCTTCTGACCCTGGTTGTCTGTCCCATGGAAACGTCACCCATTCCTCAGAACAGAGAAGGTGGAGGGTCACCACCAAGCAGGGCGGATGCCAGCCTTGCAGAAAGCATCAGGCCCTGGGGGCTGCTCAGCTGCCAGCTGGCCAGGTAGCTCAAGGGTTGGGCTCCTCGCAGGGCCCAGCAGAGCTGCCTTCCTGCAGGATAGGCGCAAGGCGCAATCCCCGGGTGGCATCACCGGCTCCTTTCCTGTTCTCTGTGGGAATTTCCACCCGTTAGCAGGCTTGGCCCCTCTGCCCACGTGCAGCCCCTTCCCCTTCAGCCCCCTGCTGACTCTGTCAATGATTGCTGGGATGAAAGCAGCTCCTCATTTCAGCCATAAAAGCCATGTCTCACTCTCTTATCTTGCCAGCAAAGGTACGGCCTTGATCCTATCAGCAATTCCCTTCTTGGACTGCCAGGAAGAGCCCCATACGTGAAGCAATTATCTTCTGCTTGGACCGTTTCTGTTGGCAACATTGGTAGTCAATTGTGTCTGTGGAAGCTGCCCAACTCTCCCCATCTGATGGAGATAAGATTAGCCTCCTGAGACACAGACCTGAGCCCAGAGGGAGAAGACCTAGAGATGTGGGGTATGGCAGTAACGGCCAGGAGACCCTGCTAGAGTCTGCCGGCAAATCCTCTACAGTCTAAGAATTGGTTCTTTAAAGAGGGAAGATGGAAATATGGAAAAGACAGGAGATGTCCAAGTTAGGGTGCACATGGTCAATGCTGCAAATATCCATGTAGGACAATTGTAAGGATGAAGCACTGGAAGTAAGTTCAGATCACTTGATTTAGACCCGGTAAAAACAAAGCCCCCCTGAACCCCGTATGAGCCCCCCCGCCGGGCTCTCTGCTCCAACTCCTGTCCTTCTTCTTCATGTCCAAGATGGCGTGAAGGTCCAGCCAGCCTCCTCCGCTGGAGAGGCCTGCAGTTATCCAGGCAGCCTGGGAGGCAAGAGGCAAATGCCAAACGGTGCAAGGAAAGGCAAAACCGAGCCAGGAATCCTCGGTAGCTGCCGCAGGTCTTTGCGCTTCCAATGCTCCCCAACTGCAGCCTTTGCTGATGGAGGCCTGAGTTGCGGTTCTTCCAAGAAATGTTCTTTCTCCTTGGAAGGGCTCCAGGGCATCCAGAGAAGTCCCTTGTGCAGGATTGTTCCTCCTCTACCATCGTGTTTCAAGCCACTGCTGAGAGGATGGCACTGGAGACCTGGGACTAGAAAAGCTGTTTTTGTCCAGAGGCCTCGGAAATTTATCCAGATTAACCGCTTTCCCCTTTTCAGAAAGGAAAGCTCCGTCTGCTGTCTTCCTCCAGTCTGACTGAGAAATCAGGAAGGTCTGTAAAGAGTTTCCTTTCAGATGGTTTGCAGCCTCATCCCCCCAACCTCACTTTTATCGGTCTGAAATTCTCTACCCCACGAATGGCTGCTCCTCAGTATTTCAAACAGTTCCACATATATCTATATGTGTAAATGTATATGTATTCTTCCCCCACCCCCAATGTTAGGTAGTGACAAATGGAGAGAGCTGGATTTCCAAGCCAAAGGCCAGACAAGGAATTTAAAGTAAATCACGACGTCTAGGAATCAATCCCAGATTTTACCAAAAAGAAAAAAAACACCACCACCCTCTTGGGGTCCAATTGCACTTTCAGGCCTGTTAATCATATAAAATGTCTGTTTTCAATTCCTCTCTTCTCTGGCCTTGCCCATACAATGAGTTTTATCCTTCTGCAAAATAGCAACTAGATAAGAGCTAAACTCTTGCAACAACACTGAAATCCACAATTGTTCTCATTTTGAAATGTGGACTTTTTCTGGACTCGGTCAGTGAATTTTGGAATCCAGCAATTCTTTTCCTGGCTGCTGGGTGGCCTTCAGAGGCCAGGGAATGCTTGCCTTTTTGCATCCTGATTTTTCTGCCTGGCAAAATCAGCCCCTGACATGGGGAGGTCCTGGGCCAGAGGCACTGAGGGCCACAGGCTGGTCCCCACAGAGCAAGAGCAGGCATTCTTGGTCCAGAAGCGGGGGAATTAGTCTTGCCCATTGGACTGGGGGTGGGCAAGCCAGGGAGGGAGCTCCGATTTTTGGGAAGGCAAAGGACGGCTGGCCAAGAGAGCTCGGCCTCCCCCGGCTGCCCAACTGCCTGCTAGGGATAGGAGGCCTCCTCACAGGCGCAGTTCCTTGGGGACCCGAGACTCACCCCTGGGGTTCTCTAGCACTGGGCCTTTTGCCTGAGGACAGAGACCAGAGGGGGGACATTGGAAAGGCCCAGTAGCCCTTCACCCCAACCCAGAGCTGGCAGGGAGTAGTTGGGCTGGAAGGTGATGGCTAGATAAGCCAAGGACAAGGATGGCTTGCAAAGATCTTGCCCGCTGCAACTGAGCTGTTCCCCCAGGAAGCTCCTGGCAGGCACCCCTCACCCACTTCCCTCTGTGTAACATGGCTGAGGGCCACAACCTCAGCCATCCGCCTGGCTTGCTTGCTCACTCTCCACTAGGCATTGTGTCTTATGTTGCCTGAAGGAAGAGGCCGTTGGCTCTGCCATTGGCTGGAGTGGCGCTCGCTTCCTCCCCAATTGGCTGGGGAGGCCTGCCGCAGCCTTTGCCAGGTGAGAGTACCTCCCACTGCAGGACAGGTGAAGATTTTCTGAGGCAGATTGGGATTCTTAAGGCTACAGAGCACCTGGATTCCTCAAGATCAGGAACAGCAGGCATGCCTCGGAACGCCTGATTGTTGCCTTTCCAAAAACTTGTTTTTCCTCTCTGATTTGGGTTTCGCAACTCAGCAAGGTGGGAGAGGGGCACGCAAACAGGATGAGCGGCAGTGGGCTTGCCGCAAGTTCCCCAATCTCTGAGGAAAGTGTAGCCTTTACGCCCTTGAAGCCCGTTGCGATGGCGAGGGAATGCAGTGACGACATGGCCGTCTTTGAAGACATCAAACCGCCCGTACGAATCTTGGAGAATCAACCGGATTTGGCCCAGGTAAGAGAAGTGTGGAACTTCTGGGCATAAGGTGTATTCTTCTGTATTTGTAGAAAAGCATTCTTCTGAAAAGCTGCTGATTTAATCCAAAAGGTTGATGAGATGAATTATCAGAAAGTTTTGAAACTGACTGTATTCTTCTTTATCCTCTAATTATGGATTCGGGGTGGCTATGAGGCAGAAAAGTTGCTGGAGATTTTAGGCTGTTGGAAATGACTGTGGGTCACCAACAATCTGGAGTCAGCCTGCAATGTAAACCAGCTTTTGTGTACAAATGGGCAACAGATCAGCTTGGATGGAAACACGCAGTTGAGACAATGAAAGCTTTTGAGAAAGACACACCTGAAATTGGCCTTGTTTTGTTGCATCTGGGAGAAAGTTTCTGGGGTGCTGGTTTTTATGGTGGGAACATTCCCAAGCAAGGGAGGCTCCCCAAGGCCCTTTGGGTTGTTTTCCCTGGTGGGAAGGGCAGGGGCCTTAGCGGGAGAGAGCCGGGTGCTCCAGCCAGGTGTCTGCAGGGAGCTTCTGAGCCAAAAGGTTGCTCGAAGGAAGAGCCCACGGAGCTTACGTGCCATCCGCTCTCACTGTCTGGGCTTCTGCCACCTTGGAAATCACGGGAATGGAATTCTCCTTGAGATTCCCGGCTGTGAGCCCCCCCACCTGCCCCTCCCCCCAGGAGACAGGGCTGAATCGAGAGGTGGAGGCCGAGAGCCCGCCTGGCACGCCCCTGCGGACTCTCCCGCCAGCCCGAAGATGCTGGTCTTTCCTGCTTCCTTCCAGCATGTGAAAGGAACACACAGGCTGCCGCATGTTTTGTAGGGCCCGGCCAAAGGCAGAGAGAAGGTTGTGCTGTTGCTATGCATGTGGGGAAGACTCTCTCTCCACTGCTGAACTGGTGGCCTGGTGTTCATGGAGGGGGGCAAGGAAACTCTCCTCTGGCCCCTCTCTGCAAGCCAGGGGAGGCCAGGCCAAAGCCAGGGGGCCTCACGGGAGGGAGGGGGCTTTCCTCAGGCTTTGCACACCAGGGCTGACCCTCTGCCAGCCCCATCTTGGTCTAGGGCCTCAAGGCAGTGTCAGCAGCAGCAGCTCGCATGATGGAGGGCAGGGCAGGGACTTCAGCAGAATTCAGCTGACCTCAGGAGAGGCTTCTGGGGCTCAGGCCAGGGCCTATGTGACCTGCAGGTGACCACAATGGTGGGAAGATTTCCCCAGCCCTCTAGACACACTTCCATGAGGGAGGAACTCTCTTGCCCCACATACCGTCAGCTTGTCATATCAAGTGGAACCGTATCATGGGCATCTTGCCCTGGCAGGCCCCGCTGCTTATTCGCCCAGGTTTTGTGACTTGATCCAGGGAGCAGGTTCGGCTTCTCAGCCGCTCATCCTAAATTGTTGACCTGGAGAGGCGGATGGTCTGCCACCCTCCCCAGGGAGGCCTCTTCCGTGGGGGCCACTGTGCGAGAGTCAGCCGACCTCCCTTTGGAACAAACGGCCCCAGCAAAGAACAGAAGTGGGCCCATTTCTCCAGTGAGACCGACATTTGTCTTCTGTTTGCATAACCTGAAAGGAAATGTTGATTTCAAGAGAATCGGTCCTCCACTTTGGTATTTGCAGAGCAATTCCTGTTTCAGAGGTACGAAATCCCAACCCTGGGAGAATTCTTTATTTTTGTGCCAATCCTCCCTCCATTTTCTCTTGCTCAATCAGTCCAACAAGCGAGGTAATGATTAACCTCAAGTGCAAGGCTTCCTGGCGCCATCTTGTTGGCAGAGAAGACAGCGATAGAAAGTGCAGCAGAAGGGCTCCCAGGCAAGCAAGGGGCCCCCTCGGCATTCTGGGGGCAGGCAGCTCTGAGAACGCGAGACCCTTGAATGCGACAGGTTTTCATCACACCAGACTCTGTGGCTTCTGTCTCATCAGTGCTGTAATATCCCAGGCGGCCAACTGAGCCGCCGTTCGAAGGACACTTTCCATAAAGCCAGTTTGTAAAGCTCCATTGGACCCATGCTCTTCATTCCTGAAATAGGAGGGGGGGAGGCAGTACAAGGACTACCCCAGGCCCGTTGGGTGCTCTACCAGCAGAATGGGTAGGGTCCTTTCTCCGCCTCCTTTCTCCCTGGGGTTTCCTGGAATGCACAATCTGGAGCATCTTTCAGAGTAGAGATTTGGCTAAATTCTTTTGATCCATGAACCGAAGACTTCGTTTTAGTTGCCAAAAAAGGTGACAGTGAGGTTGGCGGCTGCATTTTCCCTCACAAAGGTCATCAAAGCTCAGGATGAACAAACCTATTTCCAGCCTCAGCTCAGCTTCCCATTTCTGAAGGATAAATGCTCCCCCCTCTTCCTCTCCCTCTGAAATAGTGACTTTCCCTCCCTTGGTTCAGTCCATTCTACTCTTTTGTAAGACAAACTATTTCATAGGAAACTTGCATTCAAGATCAGGCAACAAGAATAATGACTCACCAACCAAGCTGGAGTTGGCATTCTGTGCTCAATCCAGGCCTGCAAAGAAACCTACCTTGGTTGCCTTTCCTCAAGGATTGCCGGGGTGAGGGGGCTCTGATGGAAGGGCTGCTCCTTAGCTGCACATGCTTCCCCCATTGCAGGCGCAGGGAAGTTCACAAGACACTCTGTGCAGAAACTGCTCTCAGTCTGTAGCTGCAGCCTGGATGAATGGATGCATCAGAAGGCAGTTGGCACCCAACATTTCCATAGGAGATTGCAAGAGTCTCTCTCAACTCCTGGCTTGTCCCTCCTGCCAGCAAGCACATGCTCCATTTATTTATTTTATTTATTTATTTTTTATTTATTTATTTATTTATTTATGAGACTTATATGCCGCCTATCTCACTGAGGACTCAGGGCGGCTTACAAAGTAAAAACAGTAATACAAATATACAAATATTAAAAAACTATTAAACCCAAGGTCTCATAAACTTCCAATTAAAACTACGCTAAAAACCCTCCTCCCTCATCAGTCCAGGTAGGCTAGTTGGAACAGCCATGTTTTTAGGCCACGGCGTGAGGGAGGAGCGGAGGTCAGGGGCCACCCGGAGCTCCAGGGGCAGCTGGTTCCACAGGGTGGGTGCTCCCACCGAGAAGGCCCTACTCCTGGGAACTGCCAGCTGACATTGCCTGGTTGACGGCACCCGGAGAAGGCCCTGTCAGTGGGAGTGCACAGGACGTTGGGAGACTGTCATTGGCAGCAGGGTCTCCCGCACATACGCTGGTCCAATGCCATGAAGGGCACGCCAGACAGGCTCCTGTACGGTCAGTTGAGACAGCCATCTAGGACTTCCAGCGATGGGAAATAATTCAAGCAAACTGTGTGCCTCAGTAAACAAAGTTTCATAATTTGGTCACAAAGAAGCTATCTCAAGAATCATTGGCCCATTGAAACAGCTTTTTTGAAGAAATATTATCTTCAAAACAAATGTGGCCCATAGCAAAAGAAGTCTTATTTTCTTACCTAGACCTAGTAGATATACTCTATACCCTTGTCATTCTACACATAATATGGTATCCCCCAAGATTATTAAGGTTCTCAGGATCTTGAGCTCCAACCAAGCTCCAACCATCTGCCATGTTTACTGCAAGGCTGAGTTGACCAGGTAGACACACAGTTAGCCAACAAGTAGAGAGCAAGAGAATGGATGGAGGCCCAAAGGAGGCATTGTCAGAGACTATGAATTTGCTCCTTAAGCTTCCAAATTTATGGTAACTGCGAAATCTCCCTTACTTGACCTTCCCTACGCAGGGCAACTTTTATTTCTCTGACCAGAAAAGACCTATCAAAAACGTAGACGTGAGATCAAAACAATGAGGTGTTTTTCAGATCGTTGGCCACAAGAAGAAAGACAATCAGATAAGACAGGATAAGAGCTTGTATTCTAGATTGCCAAAGGTTATGAAAAGTTCCGCTGTAAAATTCAGGTAATCTAATACAATGATAAATCCAGGGCCATTTTGGTTGATGACTGAAATGCCACGCAAGCCGAGGAGGCAACTGTGCTTCCTTGTAGGAAGCGATTCAGCAAATGCCAGCCAGCCCTTCCACACACCCCCACCCCAATGCACAGCCCTTCGGGACCTGCTTCCTGGGACCTTTGCAGACCCCATGGGCATGGTGCCTTTGGGGCAGGGGTGGCGGGGTAGTTCCAGGGAGCTTCTGCCTGTGAAGCTGGGGGATGTGCAGCTAGCTACCTGCAACTGGGGGGCTGGCTTCCTCTGATCTGCTTCGCCTTCCCTGGAGTAGCCAGACCTAACCCCATGAACCCCAGCCGTCAGCTTCCCCAGGGGAGGGCTCCACTTGGATTTGGGGAGGGCTGATTGTGGCTCATGGCATCCATACCTCCTGCCTGGTTTCTGGCCAGCTGCCAGGTTGTGACCCAGCCTGGAGTGACACTGCCAGGCCCAGCTCCAAAGGAGTGGCACTTCCTCCAAGCACTTGCTGGCGTCACCAGGCAGGCCTGGCACAAGATTTGCTGTGACTTGGATCAATTGTCTCCTGCCCCCCCCCACCAATCTATTATGGGGGCTTATTTCCTGATCGGTCTGTGAAATGCATTGTGGGTGCGGCAGAGCAAACTGTGTCCTCCTTGGAAACGAGAAGGCTGCCAGACATGGTGAGACGTGAGGAGCTGCCCCTGGGCCAGGATGGGCATCCCTCTTGCCTGCCCCAGGCTGCACCCAGGAGAGTTCCAGGAGAAAGATGCCCAGAGCCGGCCCCCATCCCCCCCACCCCTCTAGCCTGCATCTGAGGTCAATACCAAGACTGACTGATCAGAGAAGCAAGTATTGACTCTGGTCAATTTTTTACTAGAGAGACAATAAAGGCTGGCTCTGAGCCAAACAAAAGTAGAAGTGCTTTCTATTGAAATCCAGCCTCTTTTGAAGGAATGCAGACCAGGGGAGGTTGGTTTTTTTTTTACTTGGGCTTTTCCTCCAAATCTGTTTAATTGCCATTTTTAGAGATTGAAAGGCTGCTTTTGCAGAGGGGAGGAAGGTTCTGACACCAAGGAGGTTCTCCCTCCCCCAACCTTTCCTGCCTCCGGGAGCCGTACCTGTACCTTGCTCCATCAGCATCTGCTGGGCCTGGCCACAATCAGGGGATCAAAGGCCGAGATCTCCTATTCTGTGGGATAATCCCCAGGAATGTTTGGCCAGGGAGGGTGCTGGGTGCAAAGTGTGAAATCCCGCTCAGCCCCCGCCCCGCAAGCAGCAACACGGTGGTCTCCCCACGGAGCCCCACAGCACCGTCTCCAGCCCAGTTCAGGTTCAGGTCCTGGACTGGCTTTGCTTCCCAGAGAGGGAGGTGAGGCCACCTGTTATTGTGTCTTCTGCTTCAGCTGAACGGCTGAAAGACGGGTTGGGATGTCTTTGTACAGAGATAAAGTCTGGCACTATGGAACAATTGTGGAATTTGATTTTTATCAATGTTTTTTTTTTAAGATAACCACTTTGTTTCTGTTTAATGGATTGTTTTTCTGCTTTTGGGGGGCGGGGTACAGATTGATCTAGTTTCCTTTTTGTTTTTTAGTTAGCTTTGCTTTTTCTAAGTGTAACATTTTTCCTAAAAGTGCTATTGTAGCCATCTGTAACTATTTAGGAAGGTCTGTAAGACAATTGAATTTTTTAAAAAAGAAAGTTAAAAGAAAGTTAATAGAAAGCATAGATTAAGCATACATCAACCCAGACAGAAGAACGAAAGTCAAATGTGAGCTGATGAAGATCATGGGGTATCAGGAGCCTGGCAACATACAGAACCAGGCTTCCTTCGGGAGACAGGCGCTGTTTTCTCCTGCTGACCAGCAGAATTTATTTATTTATTTTTATTTTTATTGGATTTATAGGCCGCCCTCTCTCCCAAGGGACTCAGGGCGGCTTACAATAAAAAATTAGAATACAAATATTAAATACAATTAAACTAGTCAAATTAGCCTGATAAAAATTAAAACCCAATTAAAAACTAAAAACGATAAAACCCCACCCCACCCCATTCAGTCCAGGCCGGTCTGTTGAAACAACCAAGTCTTTAGGTCGCGGCGAAAGGAATGGAGGTCAGGGGCCAGCCGGAGCTCCAAGGGGAGTTGGTTCCACAGGGTGGGTGCTCCCACAGAGAAGGCCCTACAATGTCTGGCCAATGGCACCCACAGGGGGCCCTGCCTGTGGGAGCACACAGGGGGATTGGAGGTCGACGCTGGCAGGAGACGCTCCCGCAAGTACCCCGGACCCAAGCCATGTAGGACTTGGTATGTGATCACTAGTACCTTGAATCTCAGCCAGAGGGCAACGTGAGAAGAGCCTTTCTGGCCGAGCCCAGGAGATTCTTCTTCCCACAGGGGAAGAAGCCATCCTCCCAAGGAGCACTTGGGGCTTGCAGGTCCCTGGGCTCCATCTCTGGGCACCAAGGAAATGCACCCTGCAGCCTTTGTGATCAAGCACCAATCTAGCCAGGAAGGCTCAGGCACAGGCCACCTCCTTCATGGCTGGACGTGGCTGATGGGAGAGAGAGAGTGCAGAACCAGGGGGGGGCAGCCTTCCTCCCCCTGGTGCCCCCCCAGCTCCCCTTGCTCTAGGGGTATCTGGAGGTGGCGGCAGCTGAGCCCTCAAGGCTCACTCTCTGCCAACTCTGAGCAAGCGAGCCATGCTTTCATCCAGATGTGCTTGGCATGCAGGCCTCTGGGTAGTTTCCTGGCAGTGCCCCACGGGTATTTGCTCCTGATTTAAAAATAACTGCCTGGAAGGGAGCTGACAATGGAGAGGCTGTTCCAAGGAAAACAGCTCCTCCTCAGGGCCAGAGGGGAGGAAGCTGGCAACAGAGGCAGGCATTGCACCAACACACCTGTCTTCCACTCACCTGACACAACTGCCTTTCCTGAGCTGGCAAGCAGGGAAGGTGAGGGAGGGCGACCACAAGCTATGGAGGCAGCAGTCTGTTGGGATGCCGCCCTGGCTCCAAATTGGGGATTCGGGGCCTCCAAGATGCTTCCTTGAAGCTGGATGGAGGTCTTCTCTGCAGGGACCAGATGGCCAGCTTTGTCCGGGGCGGGGAGGGCTTTATGTGCAGGGGGGAGCCTGTGAGTGGCTGGCCCGCTGAGGGGCAGTAACCATTAACACCAGGAATGACAGCAACGGGATGGGGTGGCCATCAGGCACCTGACCTGGGTGGGGGGAGGCCAGCCCACGGAGACCTCGGGCCTTTCCCTCCTCACTGTTCCTTCCTCTTCTGGGCTTCCACTCAGGCGCGGACCGAGATGGACAAGTACCTCTCTGGCCAAATGCCCCCTGCACCGATGGCAACAGACAAGAAGTATCGCCGGGAAAGTGCCTCTGTGGTGGACGAGTATTTCTCCACCGAAAAGCCTCCATCAGCACCCTACAGCGTCAACATCAATGTGATCCTGCCGGACACCACACACTTGCGCACGGGGATCTACCGGCCAGCTAAGCCCACCGTGCCCTTTCCCCAGATCAAAATGGAGCCCAGCCCCTGTTTTGCCCAGCCCTGCCCTGCCAGCAGCGGGCCAATCCAGACCCTGCCAGACTTCACCAGCGTCTTCAGCGTGCCGCAGTCCGTGGCCGCCAGCAGCATCTTTGTCAAGCAAGAGCTGCCCTGCCCTGAAACCCCCCATTGCCTCAGCCCACAGCCAGGCCTGCTCTACCAGCTCTCGGGGGAGATGGCCCCTGCGGCCCCCTCAACCTGTGGCGCCACAGCTGCCGGCAGCCTCCACGGGGTGGCCATGCCTACTGGCAGCTCCTTGCTGGACTCCAGGACCCTCGCCCGGCCCCTGCGGCCAGCAGGGCAGCTCAAGTCCTTCCCAGCAGCCCCCCAAGGCCTCAGTGGCTTCAGTGTACCGGAGGAGTTCTACCCCGTCCCAGCAGTGAGCCTGCCCCCTTCGCCCCCAACTCGCAGCCCGGCAGCCCTGAGAACCAGCCTGAGCCCATCAACACCATTTCACCTCCACCCCCCTACGAGGCCACGTTTGGACTGAAACTGTCCCCGCCGGGACCCATCACCTCCAGCGCCCTCAAGGGCATCACGCAGGGACACCTCATCCTGCCGACCCCCAAGTACAACCGGAGGAACAATCCGGAACTGGAGAAGAGAAGGATCCACCATTGCGACTATCCTGGTAGGGGACTGACAACCTTTCAGTCTGGCTAGACCCCACCCCCCACCCCCCACGCACAACTGGCACCACTCTAGCTGAAGTAGGAGCGGCCCATCAATGTTGTGTCCCTTAACCTGGAATACAGTTCTTGTAGGGATGAGATTTTAGGGGGCCGGGTGGGGTGGGGGGGCTCACCTGATCTTTGAATGCAGGCTCCCCCCCACTAAGGCCACAGAAATTCTGACCAATCTGCACAGCAGGAGAGTTTTCATGCAAAGGAGGGAGGGGCCTTCTAGTATTCTCAGACAAAGCCCCCACTGCCAGCAGGAGGAGGAGCTCTCGGCCCGCCCTCCATTCACCTTCCAGTTTCTCCACTGCTTCTCCCACCTTGGCCCCATGCCAGCAGCCCCTCTGGGCTGAGTGACTGATTCTTCTTCTGTTTTTTCCCCAGGGTGCACCAAGGTTTACACCAAAAGTTCACACTTGAAGGCTCACCAGAGGACTCACACTGGTAGGTTGACGTCGGAAGAGGCTGATCTTTTCTCATCTTTTGAGTCTTCAAATGGAGAATGTTTGTCTGGCGGGCAGGGCTTTTCCATTCCCAAAAGCTGCTGTTGTTCTGAAAACGGGCAGACTCGAGCCTTGGAAAAGCCTGCTGCAAAGGGCAGAACCGGGCACCGGGCAGCGTGGGCTCTCACACTGGGATGTCTGATGTCTGGGACATGTCGCGGCCCCTGGGTGAGAGGTGTCCTCCTCTGCCAACCCTTCTTGCTTCACCAGGAAGGGCGAATCAAGAGCACCCAGCCCCTCCCTCCCAGCCCCGGAGTCAGAGCCCTATTTTGGGGTTGAAGGGGGAGCCTGGAAGGACTTCTGCTTCCCCGCCGACTCTTAAGGTTGAAAAGCCAGCAGAGAGCAGCTCTAAAAGGCCCTGCAGTTAACCCTGAAGACCTTCAGCAGCTGAACAGTCCCAGGGGTTGCCACAAGCTGCACCATCGGCAGCCTAAACTTGGCCAAGCGGCTGAAGGCCCCCCGAGAGGAAGGCTTGGGGGCTGGTGGCAAAGCCCCTTCTCAGCCTCCCTGTCACCCTCCGGAAGGGCTGAGCTGTCCCAGTTTGTCTTGGAGGAAGTGGGAAAGAAATGCCCAGGAAGGTCCCAAGAGAGCCCCAGGCAGGCTGCAGCTCCCCCACCCCACCCCACGTGAGATGGTGACCTTACGGCAGGGCAGAAGACCTGGGGGCAGGCTAAGGAACCCCTCACTGCCCCCAACTGCAAGGGGGGCTTTCTTGCTCCATCACGCCTGGGAGATGGCATGCACCCTTGGTCCCCCCACCCCTCTGGGGCCCATTATTTGTGGCTGCCCTGCCAGGCTGCCCCAGTAAGGAGCTGCTGTGGGGACAATGGCAAGCCTTTGGTTCCGGTCCCAGAAACTCCCTCAGGTATTGTTTGAGGCAGAGGGTGACCTTCCTGGGACAATGGCTTTGACTCACAAAGCCTGCAGTTAGCACAAGCCCTGCCCAGGGAAGCGGTACAATTCCTGGGAGGCTTCTCCCTTGGCTCCCCCTGGGCTAATTCTGCTCGGGCCTCAGACGGTTCAGGAGCGAAAGGGTGGCACCTGGCTGCCAAGATGGAGGCGTGGCCTTCAAAGCAGAACATGCAGGATGCTGCCACGCACGGCGGTGAAGGCCTTGAACCCAGCCTCGGGGGTTTCAGGACTTCACTAATCCCCTTCGGTCCAGGGCTGCTCTGAGGAAGAGGGCGGGGCAGAACTGAATAGGGTCTCTCGTACCCCCACTTGTCCCCCTCACCAGCACATTCTGGGCTACAAGCAGGCAAGAACCGTGGGGCAATTTGCAAGTGGGTGTAAACAGCAGAGTCTGTGTTATCTGGAAGGCCTCCTTCCACCCCAGGATTAAAAAAAAAACCCACCCTTGCCCAAAGGGAGTCGCTCACACTGTGGCGGCTGCCAAATGCGCCCTGTTGCCTGGGACAAGGCAGTCACTCAGCCTCTTCCCTCGGCTGGATTGGCTGTGGGAGTTGTGGGCATCCACTGGGCTCAGCAGCCCCACTCCTGCCACCAATGGATCTGCACCCACCCAGGGGCCCCTCTTGGCCAGCCCAAGGACCCCCATTTCAGAACTGGATCAGTTTTTTCAGAGAGTAAGCCCAAACGTGCCATTTCCTGGCTTCCTTCCTAGCCGCTCCTGGCGTCTCCTCCTCTCCCTGCCACTTTTCAGCAGGCGAGTGAGTGGCCTTGGAGCCCTGCAGGATGAGGGGATACAGTGCCTGCCCAGGCCGGCCGGGGAAGCAGGGTGGGCAGTGATGTGACAGGCTCCCGTTTCCCTTGGTTCCAGGTGAGAAGCCCTACCGGTGCACCTGGGACGGCTGTGACTGGCGCTTTGCCCGCTCAGATGAGCTCACCCGACACTACCGCAAGCACACTGGAGCCAAGCCCTTCAAGTGCCTGGCCTGCGGACGCTGCTTCTCCCGCTCAGACCACCTGGCTTTGCACATGAAGAGGCACCAGAACTAGGCCTGAGGCACAGCCTCCCTGCGGCCCCCTCCCCACCCAGACCACAATCAGAGGCCAGGCGCCCGGCTGCCACCCCTGCCTTGGATGCCTGGCGATGCCCAGGAAGGCAGGCTGGGAGGGTCTCCAGGAAACGCCTATTTATTTCTGCCTCCGTGAGACCAGCGTGTCGAGTCCTGACCAACTGACTTCTGTTGAAATCTGAGGCTGTAGAACTGCAGGAGGAGGAGGAGGAGGAGGAGGAGGTTGGCTGTGGGGCCGCTGTCCAAAATTAACTTCTTGGCTCTTGCAAGTCACATGGAACAGCCCTGGCCTTGGCTCGCTTGGAGGATCAAAGCAGCACGAATTAAACGGTGGCTTAAATTGCTACGTTTCTGCAGCTGAGGGGGGAGAGATCCTAACATTTTGCACCCAAAGCTTCCTTATCAGCAGAAAGACCTGGAAATGAAGTTCGTTCTTTTGCCAAAACACGTCCACCCACCCCCTTCTGGCCTGCCTGGGGGTTGAATGTTAAAGGCCCACTCCAGGGAAGGCAATCCCTCTCCTTGGGGGGGAACCTCAGCCTCACAACCTGCCCTGATCACCTGCCCTCTGCCTTGTCCAGGGACGGACAGCAGCTGCGACCGCAGGCTTTTCCTCCCTCTCCTCTTTCGCTGCACCAAAATGGCCAGCATGGATGGTTCAGGCAGCTGTGGGAACGCTTCCTGGGCAGGCTCCCTCCCCTGCCCTCCCTCTCACAGCCGTGGCAAACTCTGCTGGATGTCCTAACACAGCAAGGACAAAGCAGAGGACAAATCCTCCCAGGAATCTCTCAGGGAGGGCCCCCCCATTGTGTCACAGGATCTCCCCCTCGCAAAGCCTTCGCTTGTGGAAGCCGACATCTTGGTGGGCCTGGACTCCCTCTGGAGAAACCGGAGTGGCACCTCCTTTCCTTTCATGACCTGCCTTTGATCCGGCTTATAAGGCAGCCAGCAGGAGCATTAAAGGCTGCCCTGATTCCAAGGTTGGCACCTCCCTCTTGGCCTTGATTTTGCCCATTGGGGCACTTGGGCTTCCACAGTCCCATATGCACACCCCACACCCCACCAGCCTTGGGGAACTCCAGCCTGGAGCCTCTTGCCAACCATGGTGGTAAGAGGCCACGGGTGGCAGCTGGCACATGGGTGGTGAGCTTAGTGCCAAATCTTCTTCTGCAAGAGACAGCTGAAGCAGGGCAGCCCCAGCCTTGAGGCCGCTAATGTTGCTTGCACATTTGAGCGCTTAACTGTATCTGGAGTCAGAGCCTGGGAAGGTCTCCCCGGATTCAGCCTCTGGTACCCCTTCCCTCCTGCAAGTGGCACAGCTGCTTCTCTGGTGGCATCCAGGCCCACTCCCCAAGCCAAATGCGGCTGAAGTCTGGTTTCACATTCCAATCCTGGATCCTTGCAGTTTACATGGAGCAAGGAAAGGTCGTCCTTTTCATAGAAGAGGTTAATATGGATCAGGATTGCCTCAAAAATGCTTCATTTGACTAGATTTTGTCTTTTCACCTAAATGTTTCATTGTTTCAGTGAACTGAGCACACGGATTTTATTTTGGATCAGAGCGGTGACTGCTTGGTTGATTGGTTGGCATCCTGCAAAATTGAGACTTGGATTTTTTTTTTTATTTTTTCAACTTTTTAACAAGTTTCAGGCAAGCTTGTGCAAACATTTGCCTTAATTCTTAGTCCTTTTTTCAATCATGTTCTCTAAAAGAGCCACTGAACCTCATTTCCGCTCCTTAATCACACACACATTTTGACATGCAGATCAACCCTTTCTGAGGCCTATTGATTAGCCATCTGTAAGCGGAATTGGGGAGGCACCTTGAACCAGTTGCTGCTTTGAAAACCCCCTTTTGCTTCTCTTCCCAAATGTTTCTTCACAGCACTTCCTGCATTGAGTGATTTCCAGTTTACTTTTTGAATTCTCAAACATGCAACCCATGCCTACCTCTGCTTTGTGTTCATCTGACCAAGCAGTGCCTGCATTAGTCTTGCTAACCATTTCCTCCCCCAGATCACACCCCAGCTGTCCATGCTGGGGAGCTCCCAGCAACCCCCTGGACAGGCAAAGAGCATCTCGTGGGTGACCAGAGCTGCTTCTGGCTGGGCATGAGGACAGCGGCTCCAGGGATCTGGTGGGGCTGGGATGTCAGCAGGGGACGGGAGGAAACGGCTGGAAGCAGCTGGCACAGAAAAGGCTTCTATGGCTTTGCTTGCCAACTTCCTCCCACCCCCCCCCCCCCAGGTGGGGCATCTATGTATAGGAAAGACAGTTGTACATATTTTTGTATATGCAACCTTTAAGGATGGTATTGCTTTTTTTTACGTATGTAAATTGAATCTGAGCATGTGAACTCCAGCAGATGGACAAGAGCTGTTGTCGCCATAACACACTTTTGCAAACACCCTCTGGTGATCATGGGGCAACGCTCAGGCTCCCAAGCCCAGACCCCACTTCCGGCCCACTTGCCCCAGAACCCTTCCTCCCCTTCTCCTGCTGTGGACTCCTTCCCCCATGTCCCCCACCCAACTGGGCAGATGAGCCGAACAATGACTTGCCACCGCTTTTGTTTCAAGAATAAATAAAAAGAAGCAAGCATGAAATGGCTTCCTTGGCTCCTGCAGGAATTATGCTCCGGGTGTCTGGCGGGCCTCCCCCCTTCCCCGCAAGTGCTCCCAGGGGTGAAGCAGTGAGCTTAGGCTGCCACTTTGCTCCTTCGGCCTTGGCTCAAGCCAGCCGTGGGCAGCAGGTGCCGCTTGTCCCTTGTTGCCAACACAGGCCTCAGTCCCATCGGTCGTGGGGAGTCAGGGCAAGCCGGGCATGGGATGGTCTGGCATGTTGGGCAGCAAATAGGCCAGTTGTGGCACTGGTGACTCTAGGCTTGTGCAGCGCTCATGTGCTTCTGCAGTGCGCCTAACTTTGTGAAATCAAGCAGCACTTCTGGATGGGGTGTTTTGTGCTGGTGCCTCCCAGTGGCCGGGTTTCCAGCAGAGGTGCCTTTGAAGTGTCTTTGAAAGTTTCCTCTGCCCTCCAGGTGAGCATTTTCCAGCAGGGAATACCTGTTCCTGACCTGCTCTGCTCAGCCCTGCTCTGTGCAGGGAGGGCAGACGCGCTCTAGAGAGAGCACTTTGGGGTCCCGTAATCGATCTGCCATTGGACACTCGATATTCTGCAAGGACAAGTCAGGTGGAAACAGCTGAGCCTTCTTCGGTCTCTTCAGGGCAAAGTCCGTGTCTCGCAGGCTTGCAGAAGGGCAGGCAGTCCCAGGGCTCTGTGGAGCTTCAATTCCATGGCTGGACTGACCCTTCAACATTCCTGCCCAGCGCAGTGCAGCTGACCGAAAGCAGGCGGCTTCGGTGCTTGGCTTCAGCCCCGGGGGCCCCTCCTCGGGACGGGCTGCTGCCAGGGGGGCTTGGATTGATCTGCTGCCTGAAGTTCCCCCGCTCTGATCATGCTTTGGAGTTCAGTGTCTGGTACATGAGGAGCAGGCTGAACCATGACCTCCTCTGTCTTTTGAACCCTGATGGCGAGTCCAAAGTTGTCAAAATCCGAAGAGAATTTTGCCAGGCTGACTTCCATCTCTGGCTCTGAGCCAGCATTCAGAGCTGGGATCCATTTCCTTGAATGTCCACCTTTGGTCAAGGGCAAGGGAGGGAACACCCCCCCCAATGGAGGCTGGAGCTTATCTGGCAGCAGTGCATTTGCTGTGTCATTTATATCTCAGTGCAGTTCAAAGCCTGATTTTCCCACCACAAAAACATTGTGCGAAGGGCAAGCAGCTGGCCCAAGTTCACCCCTGCACCCCCAGAGCTTAGGGCAGATCAGAGCCTCACAGCCCCTGGCCTTCCCGGCAGGGCTGCACTTTGTGCCAAGCGTTTCAATCGTGGGGGAGCTGTCTCTGTCTTGGGGCAACAGGCTGCACAGCTACAATAATGCTGATCTCACTAATGCTGCTTTTCCATTTAATTACAGTCTGCCTGGGATCAGAGGGACCCCCAACATCTTCACCAAACAGGCATTCTGAGCACCCACAATATTGCAAAGGGTTCAAAAATCAAGCAGGCTTGCCACCACCACCCCGACCATGCCCCCCAACCCAGAAGTAGTCAAATGCTCTTCCAAGGCCGGGCGCAGTAGAACATCTCAAAAACCACTTTTGAAAATACCCTTTGTTATAGCTGGTAGCTTGTCCTACTGGAGGGACAGAGCACAAGGGCTCTCTTGCAGACTCTCGTTTCCCTTGCGGAGGGGGGGCGGACACCCAGGCACAGGGAGCCAGCTTCACCAGGAGGCTTGTGGGAACTGAAACCCCCCATTGAGGAGAGGGCACAGGTCATAAGGCACCTTCAGCCAACATGAGAAGCCAACAAGCCAACAGCGCCCTCTGCTGGTAGGAAACGGGCACCACCTTGCCCCAACAAAGCAAGTGGAGAGCCTGCCTTGCCAGGCCCGGAAGGGAGACCTGGATTTCCAGCCCTGGGAAGCCCAGGGTGCCCCATGAGGCCCAAGGAAATTGGGGGGAGCTTCCTCTGGACAGCAAGATGAGGCCCCCTTTGCAATCAGCTGACCAGAGCGTGGCCAGAACCGGCACCTGGGCAGGCTGGCACCCCAGGCTGAGGAGGCCTTTGACCAGAGCTCTTTCCGGGCTCTCCTTTTCCGTGAAGCAGCAGCAGGAAGGCTGTCGGAGGAGACAGACCCACCCAGGACCACGTCACAGGGAGGAGGAGGAAGTGGAGAAGCCAGAAGGGCAGCTGATGCAGGTGTCCCATTTGAGGCATTTGTGGCCAGCTGCAGAGAAGCAGCTTTGGGGGGAGAACCAGAGTTCAAAGCAGCTCCCCATCCCAGCTGCAATTAAACCTGCCGGCAGCTGGTCAACACCCCCCTCCCCTTGGCAGGCCTCACCCTTTACACTGGGAAAGCTCCCCCCCAAAGGCCAGCAGATGCAGGAATGCAACATCGGGTGGCCCTCTCCCCTTGCTCCCTCCCCGCCTGGCCACCCCCACCCCCACCCCTCCCCCACTCCTGACCCCCAGGTGAACATCAGCACCGAACAGGTGGGAGAGCTCTTCTTCCTCTTCCTCCTCACCCTCCCAAAACTTGTTCTGCCTCAGGAAGAGCTACCAGTTCAGTTCACACCTGGGGAGGCCAAAAGTAACAGCAGCCTCTCTCACATACTCACACCTGCACAGGCACACAATTTGGAAGGCTGCCTCCAGTTCTGACCAGTGACAGAAAGCAAAATCTCAGCAGAGGGACCACCCCAGCCCACCCCACAGCGCCCCCTGCTGCACAATATACAGAAATACATCCAGCTGCAGGTTGCCAGGTTCAAAATTTATCTGCCTTATTTGCCCTTCCTGTCCTTGTAGGCAGGATTACGAAGCAGCCAGCTCCCCCCACCCACCCACCTGAGGGGGTGTCACAGTTCTGCGTTCTGCAACTTCTTCCTCTGCCGAGCCCCTCTGTCCCCTCCCCCACCAAGCCAGGATCTCTTCCTAGCAGGGCTCTGGGTGGGCAGGAGGGACTCAGCTCGGCCACACTTGGATCAGAGTGGCCCCTCTCCCTTTCCCCCTCCCCAAATGCAATAAAGTTTTAAAATTAAAAAAAAAGGTCTTGGATTCAAAGTCTCTTGAGAGGAGAGCCGCAGTCCTGAGCAGGAGGGGGGTGATGCAAAGGGACAGCTGGGCGCAATCTGCCCCACCCCCTGCCTGGCCCGTCCAGAGGCAAACCAGTCCCGCCTGTGGGGCCTTGGGGTGGGGGATTCCAAGCCGGAATTCAGACACAGACTTTGTTTCAGTGCTCATAAAAATGTAGTTAAAAGCAATCAACCCGCAGCCCAGCACACCCACGTTACTTCCTGGTAGGGTGTGACATCTATTCTTGTGCTGTGAGCGAGAAGTGCAGGCCGAGATCTTGGAGCCGCCCAGCCACGTAGAGAAGGTTCCCTTGGCTGGGCGTGGCACGCAAGGAACCCACCGCAGGTGGCCATTTCCTGGCCTGGGTCCAGCTGCAGAAGCCCCTCTGCCCGATGATCCTCTCTTCCCGCCACCCCACTGTGTCCCTTGCTCGGCTCATCGGTCCGGATTCTCTCAAGACCCTGAAGCTTCCTAGCCCCGGAGACCAAAGACCCATCTCAGAGGGCACAGGCGGCACGAAGGCTCCTTCTGTGCAAATCGCTGGGTTGGTGGCTCTTGCCCGGTGGCCGAGGCCCCGCAGGGCCCAGCTGACCAAGTGAAGCCACTTCAGGGGCTGGTGGGGCACAGGCAGTGCACCCCCTGCCCTGCTTACATCATGATGTGCCTCCGGCGGTGCAGAGCCAGGTGGTCGGAGCGCGAGAAGCTGCGGTCACAGTCCGAGCAGCGGAAGGGCTTGATGCCCGTGTGCTTGCGGAAATGCCTGGTCAGCTCATCGGAGCGAGCAAACTTCCAGGTGCAGCCCTCCCAGGTGCATCGGTAGGGTTTCTCACCTGCAGGGAGAAAGGGGAGGGGTTTGCGCTGGGTGCAGCACATCCGGAGGGAGGGGGCAGAGGGAGAGACGGACACCGGCCCTACACAGCCTGGGCTGCACAGGAGGCCCCCCGGGCCACTTTCTCCCCACCAGCCCCTAGCCTTCTGAGGGGACCCACAGTGGTGGCCAGAGGAACACTGTGCTCTTCTGGTGGGGCGGGGGGTCAGAGAAAGGGAAGCTCCATTGTGCCTAGGATGTGGATCCGGCCAGCAGGCAGCCCCCTCGCATACCTGGGCAGAAGGACAGAG
>CM019162.1:24682167-24729654 GCA_009733165.1 Naja naja
TCCAGCTGTGCAGCCGGAACAGGGAGGCTCCCGCTGGAGGCAGCAAGAGGGATGCCGGCCACCCTTCCCAGTCCTGGGGGCAGTGGGGAGACAGCGGGCACAGCTCACCAGATCCGGCGTTCTTGCCGTCTCCCCCAATGAGTGGCACCGTGATGGCGGCTGTGACACCGTCGCTGGGCATGGTGGTGTAGACCACAGGCAGGGACTGCACCACCAGTGGGATGGTCTGGAGGCTACCCATCTTGCTGGGCAGGTTGACCGAAGGGATGGTGTGGATGACGTGCAGGATCTGCTGCCCGCCACTGCCCTGTGTGGACGCCAGGATGGAGCCAGGCGAGAGCACGGCAGGGATGGCTGAAGAGGAGCCCAGCCCAGCGGGGGCCATGGAAACCACAGGGGCCGGGGGGCCGGCTGGCATGGGCGCTGAGCGGATGGCGGGAGGCTGGAGGGAGCCCTTGGGCTTGTGGAGAGAGAGGTCCACCGGCTCAGCCTGTGGCTGGTTGCAGTCGGTGGCCAGCAGCTCTTCGGGGGGCTCCGTCTTGATGTCGCTCAGCAGCACCGGGGGCTCGAGGGAGCTCTCCCCCAACAGTGAGGAGGAACTCATCCTGGGCTTGGCCTTGCTGGGGGCCAGCCCTGCCAACTGCAAAGGCGAAAGGAGAGGAGTGTAAGAGGCCCCCAAGCCAGAGCCCCTCCCCACCTGCAGGAAACCACTTAAGCCATCCAGGTTGCCCAGACAGACCTCCAAAGGGCTCTCTGGCTGCAAGAGAGACCCCAAGCAGAATCTGAAGGGGGAGCCCCTGGGGCCACACACAGCCCTCATGGCTCCTGCCCCCGAGGGACTTGGGAAGGGAACCCCAAAACCCGACTGATCCAAAGGCCAGGGGGAGAGGGCCAAACAAGCTGAAGGGGTTCATGCAAAGCCGGGGCGTGGCAGAGACTGAGGAGGCCCAGTGCCCACCTTCTCGGAAGGGCACCAAGCTCCTTCTGCAACTAGTGGAGGGGGGGTTGGAGGCTGTCCAGCTGGGCATTGGCCGTGGATCTGGGCTGGCCCAGGCAGGGTGGAGAAGAGCCCTGCTCCCACTGGCCAGAGGGGTGAGGGCGAAGGGCAGCATGGTGCTTTCCAGGTGCTCTGAATGCGAAGCTCCAGAAGGAGAGGCTCCCTGTGGGGCTGCAAGACCCGCCCAGGAGTGGTCAAGCCCCACACAAGCCCCTCCTCTGGCAGGGCGAGGCAGGTGTCCTTCCCCCAAACATTCTGGAGGGGCCCAGGCTGCTGCTTTGTCCCCCAGCCTTTCAGAATCTGGGACATGCAGCATCCCTCCCTGCCCTGCTTTGCTTGGAGCAGAGGACAAGCAGGCTGGGCAGCTTTTCTGGGGGAGCAGCCCTCTCCTCCCTCTCCTGCAACCCTGCTCAGGTGTTGCCAACCCTCCCATTGAGCATGGAAATCCCGAGGGGGGACGGGGGGCACCGAAAGGACTTCCGTTGGCCCTCCCCATCCCGCTCCTTGGGGCACAGGCTGCTGGAGACCTCTCTGAAAGGGCCAAAGCGCTGCTAAACCCGAGGGCTCCTAGACTGAGGGTGAGACGAAGCCATTTGTGTGTATGGGGGGGAAGAAGCCAGGGTTTGGTGTCTCCCCCCCCGAGGTCTGAAAGGGGCTGCCAGGATGGCCAGGTGACGGCTGCAGAGGGCTGCATCTGCAGAGCTGAGTCACTGCAACCTCCGTGAGGGTCTCTCAGGGACAGCCGTGGGGCAGAGAGCCCCATGCTGCTCCTCCAGGCAGCTACTCTGGACCTGGGGCTGCCTCTCCACCCCTGGCCTCAAGGGGTTAAATCGGATTTTCAAGCCTGGCCCACAAGTGTCCCCGTTACACCAGATGCCCTCAGGCGGAGAAGCTGGCAGAGGGGGCCTGGCTGCCCGGCCTGCTTCTATTTGCAGTTTAAGGCGTGGGGGGGGAGGCAGGTGCCATATCAGAGAATTTTTTACCAGAGAAAGCTCAGCCTTTTACATAATGATCCATATATATTTTCTGTCCATAAAAACTAAAAAGGGTTATTAACAAGGGCCCTGCTTTTCCACCAGGCTCCTCGATGCAAGGAATTCTGCAGGATGCAGCATCTTTCCAAAGGGCCACCACCTGAGTCAGGGGCTTCTTCCTTGCCAGCCCCTCCCCCTGCATGCCTGCCAAGCCTCCCACAGCACCTGCTGCTCTGCCCCTCCTTCCCCCTGCTGCTTTAATCTGCAGCCTGCCCGCCCACTGCCCCTCCCTCCCCTTGGCCACCAGCTCCTCCTTGGACACACACCCTGCCTGGAAACCCTTCAGATGAGTCAGTTGCCAACACCACAGAACCTCCTGCCCATCTTGGGTCGGATTCTGGACTCCCTCGGCCCAGAAAGGAAGAGAGTTATGGCCTCCTGGCTCCTTTGCAGATGCTGGTTTCTCCTGCAGAGAATCAGAACCTCAGCAGGAGCCTTAAAGGACCCCTGGTGGAAGACCGGCTGACCGTGCCCCACGCCCCCCACGGGCAGCGGGAATTGCAGCCCCCGTTTCCCCTTCTCCCCCTGCACAGGGCTTGCATGGTTCCAGCAGCCTCTCACAGCAGCCTCCATGGCTGTTTGGCTCCCTGAGTCAGCCCCTCCACCACCACAGAGGGCCCCCTCCTTCTCTGGAAGGGTCAGTCTGGATGGCCTGGAGAAGGAGAGTCCAGGAAGGCAGCCCCACTCCCACCCTACTCCCGCTGGAAGCAAAGCTGAAGCCCTGCACACACACACACTCAGTTCCAGAAAATCCATGCTCCCCCTCCAGAGCCTGGGCTCTTCTGAGTCCTTAGGGAGAAGGGCAGCATACAAGTCTAATAAATTATTATTCTGGGTAGCCCAGGCAAACCTTTCAGGTACTGGAAAACACCTTGCGGAGGGCAGAGGCCCCCACCAGCCAGCAAGTCATGGGGGTGGGTGGGAAATGTAGGCCCAGCAGTGTTTTTCGGACCATTCCAAGGAAGGGTTCAGCCCAGAGCAGGAGGAGGGAGAGGCGGAAGGGAGAGGAACCAGCACTAGGCAGAAGCTTTTGAGGGGCAGCCAAGAAGCCACAAAGGGGATGGGGGGGGGCAATGAAAAGGCTGCACAATCCATGAGCCTCCATCTTCCAGCAGGGAGGGGGCATTAATGCTCCTGAGCCAGGATGGGTGGAGTTGACCCCCCCCCAAGAGCAGCCCCTTCCCGCTGTTAGCCAGAGGAGGAGCAGCACCACCACCGAGACCTTCGGCTTCTACAGGGCAGAAGTAAACTGGGGTCGAAGTGTGGAGGGGCTGCAACTCCCCCCAGTGTCCTGTGCCCAGAACAGCCAAGCCGCGAATCGCCTGAGAAAGGCCAGCGGGTCTGCCCCCAGGTGGCCTCTGCCCTTTACTCCTTTGTCTTATGGGGAGGGGGGACGGACAGGAAGAAGCCCCCACCCGGCCAGGAGTTTAGGCATCTGCCTCCAAAGGGCCCTTGCAGGCCCCCCAAACCATCCAAGGGGTGCTGAGGGTCCGGCCCGCCTCTCTTCCGTTCAGAGCCAGAGAGGGGGAGAGCGCAGGCGGGTGGCTCGCTGCCCCAAGGAAAAGTCCACCCCTCACCCAGACACCCTTCCCGCCCCAGAACGGCGCGACCCACGCAGGTCCCGCCAGCTGCCTCCGATGCTGTCAACCCATCAGCTCTTCTCCGGAAATGCGGGGAGGCTGCGCGCGGGGGGGCTGGAGCCTGAAAGCGAGGGGCAACCTGGCAGCCAATCAAACGGAGGCCTCCAGCCTCCAACTGGGGAGCGAGGGGAGGTGGCTGCCGAGCCCCACCGCTCCCGCCTGCCCACACTTTTTGGGCGCCAGAAAAGCCGAGCGCGGTGCCCACGCTCTGCCCAACCGCCCCGGCCAGCCTGGCCAGCGCATGGCAGCCCAACATAGCCGGACTGCTCCGCTGGGACGGCAGCGGCCGGCGTCCCCCTCGCCCAGGTGGGCCCAGCGCTCCCCTCCCCCTCGGCCTCGCGACCTGCCTCCCGAGCGCGCCGCTTCCTGCCGCCGGGACGGGGGAGGGCGCTCCGCCTCTGCCCGCGGCGCACTCACCACGCAGGCCCTCTGCGCGGCGCTCGGCCTCTCCGCGGGCAGGATCATCCCGAGCCGGCAAGCGGCGGGCTGGCAGACCGGCGACGCGGGGGAAGGGGGGGGGGCTTCGGCGGGTCCGGTGGCGGCGGCCCCCTCCTCCTCCTCCTCGCTCCGCAGCGGGCTGCGCTCTCTGGCTCCGGCGCCTGCCGGATGGGCGGGTGGGTGTGCCCTCATGGCAGCCCCACCCTGGGGAGGGGTCCGGGCAAAGAGGCGGCGGTGGCGGCGGCGTTTTTGGAGCTCCGCCCGGAGCTCGCCACGGCGAGCTGTCTGGGGCTCCCCCCGCCGGCCTCTGCGCGACTCCGGCCGAGTTGCTCGTGCCTCTGTGGGCCCGCCCGGGGTTGCGGAGGACGGCCGAGCTCGGGGGTAGCTCAGTCCCGTAGGCCGAGCCCCTGCAGGTGGACGGACCCGCCCCGCGGGCGGATGTGGGTCAGCGCCGGGACCGTGTGCCAAAACTTGCTTCGCACTCAGCGTTCACTCGCGAAGGAGGGCCAGGGAAAACCCAGAGGCCCGCCCGCCAACCATTTCCCTCCCGCCCCAAGACTCCCGGGCCACGGACCCCGTTGTTTGGGCGCGTCCGCGGGACCCTAACTGACCCCCGAGAGCTGTTCCCGCTTTAAGAGACGGCCCCACTTCGCGTTCAGTGCGCCGCTCCCAATTTTGCTCGACCGGGAAGGTTATCGCCCCCCAGGGCCCCCTGCCTGCCCCTCCCCCACCCTCTTGGTGTCACCAAGAGGCCTATCGCACAAAAACACCCGCACCACCCCTCCCTCCCTCCCGGCCCTCTGGTGTGGCAGGTGGGGTGGGGCGGAGAGGCCTGGGGAAGGGAGCCCCACCTCTGCTTTGACCTGAGCAAAGAAAAGCTTGAAGAGGCCCTGCCTGGGAGTGGGCTATGGGTCCAGTTTGCCGCTGGAAGTGGCTTCTGGGTGATAGAATAAGTTTAATGGACTTTGAAGTCCCAGCACGCCATTGGTCCAGCTAACACCATCAACACCATGTTCTTCTCCAGGCAAACAGCAGCCCCCAACTCCCCAGGTGAAGCAACCTGGCCAAAGGTCTTTGCTCCGGGAGACGCTGGTCATCCTCTCTGCAACTTTGGGGAGCCATCAGGTCCCAGCAGGGGCTGCAGCAAGAGGCACTGCCCAGGCTCTGCTTTCAGGAGCCACTTGGCCCTGGCAATCTGCCCCCTCCCCCCAAAAGGCACCCAGTAGAAAAGAAAGGGCAGCTGCTAGATCGGATTCTCTTCCACCTGAACAAGTTCCCAAAGAACCAAGTGTAGCCCCCCTCCCCCATTATTCCTGCTCTTCAAATGGCCACAAAAGGGGGGGGGCTTGGCAGAGCCAGAGAGCAGTTAATCTTTTAACTGGCTGAGAGGTGAAAGCAGACAAGAAATGGAGTCCTCTCTCCTAGGAGGTGTTGTGGTTAGAGCCCCACAGGGACACTGTTCATGAGGGTTTGGTACCCCACTGGGCAGGATCCCCCTTTTCTACCTGCTTAAAGGGGGGCGGCTGTGAATGGAACCTGGTCTGTCTTCTGGGGGGGGCAGAATGCCCTGATCCCCCAGAAGAGGAACATTCAGCATAGCTTGTGCCCACAGGTGGCTCTGGGAGTGCTGTACTGAGATCTGCCTGGCAGCTGGTCCACCACAAAGATCACCCCCCCTCCCCAAGGATCCAGGGCTTTCCTTCCACCTGTGAGCCCTATCTGAAATAAGCTGTGCTAATTGAACCAGCCTCTGGCTGGAACCCTGGTTAGCTTTATCCAGGTGGGAAATGCTGGGCAGCAGGGCCTGTCCCCTCGCCCTCTCCTGCTCTGGCCGTAGGCAGCTGTGCTGCTGCATCATTGGCGCAACTGCCAAGCGGTGCCTGATTCTGGAGGCCAGGCCACTCTTCCAAGGACAGCCAACACTGAGGGAACAGGAGAGCAGGGAGGGAGGGGGAAGGCCAGCTGGCAGCCAGGCAAGAGCCCTGCCAGGCTCCCCTCCCCCAACTCGCCTCCGCCAGGGTGGACAGGCAATTCCTGCCTGCTTGGGTGAAGCTGCACACCAGCCCCCGCCCTGTCCCAGGCCAATCACTGGAGGGGCAGCCCCACCCCTCGCAGCAGGCGGCCTCCTCCCCAGAGAGCAGAGGGCGTGGGGAGGGAGGCAGCTGAATGGGCTGGAGCACATTCTTCCAGTCCTGAAGTGTGTGGGGGGGGGAGTCAAGCAGTTCTAATTCAGGAGGGGGGGGGGGCTCTCTTCATGGTGGGAGGTGCTCTGGGCAGGATTCCCACCTTGCTGTGCCAAGAGGACACCCTGCCTCCCAGTCACCAAAGGGGAGGACTCCCACCTGCAGCACCACCCCCAGCCCTCTGGAAACCCAGCCAAGGGTTCCCCACCTTTGGGGTGAGGCTGTCACAGAGACTTTAAACTGCACTCCAATACAAGCTCAGCCCTGCATGGAAAGAGGGCCCCTCTGGCTACAAAGGTTGGCCTCCCCTACTGGAGGAGACCCCAACTCCCACCTCTCTTTGGCTGCGCCTCCCAAAGGCCAAGGAGGCCACCCCCTTGGAAAGGGTCAGGATCCTGGGGCGCATTGGGCGGCCCCACCCTCTCCCAAAGCCCCTGTGCTGGAAGAAGGGGGCGTTTCTATGCTGCTGCTCTCCAGCAAGCGGAAACACCCCTCCCCCAGCCCACTGCTGGGGAAAAGCAGCTTCTCTGCTGCTCACACTCGCTTGCATGGCTGGTGCTTGTGTTCAGGAGGGGCTGGGGGTGCAGGGGCAGAAACCGGCTCTGCCACTCCTGCCTTTGCAGCAGTTTCCCGCCCTGGCCAGGGGGCCTCCCCCACAGGGCTGTCACAGGCACTTGTAGGGTCTGAGCAACAACGCCCCCTCCCTTTTTTTCCCTTGAACTAGGAAAAAGCAATTGTTCAGGTACATGTGCAAAAAGCAGTGCAGAGGAGCAGAAAAGGCCGGGAACAACTCAGTGCTGCAGCCATCGGAAGCCAGAGGGAAGGAACGCTGCAGACTCCAGCACAGGAGAGGCGAAGGGTGGTCTGGGTGGCCAGGCGGTGCCCAGGGGCTGATCTAGACTTCCCCAGAGGAGGGGGCCAGGAGGGGTCTTTCTCTTCACAACTGGGAAGGAGGGCTGCACCCTCTGCGTGCCCCTTCCACGGCCTGCAAGCTGGTGGGCCAGGAGGAGGAGGAGGAGGAGGCCGGAGCTGGCCACCCCCACCAGCCCCCCTTCCAGAGACGGAGCAGTGCCAAGGAGGCTCCTGTGAGGCCCAGAGCCACCAGCAACAAGGGCTGCACCCGTCCAGAGAAGCTCCTCTCCAGCACAAGAACCCTTTCTGAGCTGAGCCCCCCCCTCCCCCACCCCGGCCCAGGTTTCCCTTTCTGCAGTGAAAACTCCCCCCGCCTGCCCTGCTTTGCGAAGCAGCAGAAATGCTGTGCTAGGAACCAAACCGGCTGAACTTCCGGGACTCAAAGCCTTCCGGCCAGGGTGGCACAAGAAGCTTCTGGGGGTTCAACTTTTGCTATGCCTCCCCCCAATCACCCCCAGATCGAAACAAAAGGGGCTGAAACAGCTTGCAGACCAAAAGTCAGGCCAACCCTCTTCCCACAAAAGCCGGCCTAGAGAAAGGAAGGGAGGGAGGGAGAGAGGACAGGGACCCCCTCCCTCTCTTTCTCTCTTCCCCCCTTGGCTAGTGGTAGACTACTTCCTGATATGGAGGTTTCACTTTCACTTTCAATCCCTGCTGTTGCGCAATGGTAAAAGAAAACAAAGCCCCCACCTTTTCTTTAGAGAGCCCCTGAAGTGGATGTTGTGCAACAGTGAGCTTCAGTTCTCGCCTGCAGAGATCCCCCACCACATTGCCCAGAAGAGCTCCTGCTTCCCCTTTTCCGTATAGCAAGAAGACCCATGCTGCACTTCCATGTCTGACACTGAGAGCTTGGTTCCCTCCCTCCCCCCCGTCAGGATCACCTGGCCTGCTCCCTTCCAGGAACAAGGAGCACCTTGTTCAGGAGCTGCCTCTCCCTGTACCCCCCCCAGGTGAGGAGAAGGGCACAAGCACAGCTACCTTGGCGGCTCTGGCAAGGTGGGGGAAGGCAAGCCCCAGGAAGGATCCTCCCAGCCAGAGCAGACGGGGCAGCCCCTGGTCACCCCTCCAAAGGATGCTGCAGGGCCTCTCTGGGCTATTTCGTAAGCAGTAGCAGGGATTTCCCCCCCCCCCAAGTCTTACGAGGAGGGGCAAGCCTTCTTGGCCGGGGCTAGCACGTCCCTTGTGGTCTCTCCCACTGGAGCACAGAGCTGACACCTCCAACAACTATGGCTGCCCATAAGGGAGCCGCCTAAGAAGCCAGGCGCTTTCCAGATTCGTTGCCAGCCAGGACAAAATGCGAGCGCTTGGATTTCGACAAACAAAGCAGGGACCCAGCCATTTGGCTGGTGGAGATGAACCAGCAGGGTTTGCAGAGGCCCCAACCCTGCAATGCTGGCTGGAGTCCCACCCCAGGCCAGTTACACATTAACCTCCTCCACCACCAGCAGGGCTCCTCTCTCCCATGGAGGGCCTGTCTTGGCTTCAGGGCCAGGAAGGGGTCTGGAAGGGGGGCAAGGTGGGTATGGAGATCAAAGCCCCCAACTTCAGGCGCCTTGCACTGTCGAGCCCTTCAATATTTCACGGGGAAAAGCCCTCCCCTCTGCAAGTGATCCCTGTGGCTGCAGCCAAGGAGCTACCAGCCTCCCTGGACACCCGTTTCTGCCCGGGCCTTGCAAGGACACCTCTCACCCAGCCCAGAGCAAAGTGTCAGGGACCCGGGCAGGGCAGAGCCCTGCGGCCAGGCAGGATGCCAGCAAGCAGGCAGGCTAACTCAAGGGTAGGAGGGCCCTCGGCAGAGCGAGGGACACTTGGGTGCCCCCCAGAGTTCCTGGCCTGCTGCAGAGCAGACGGAGGCTGGACCCTCCTAGCCTAAGGAACCCCAGGGAGCCTCTGCCCTTCCCCTGAACAGGGGGAGAAAGCCCAGAAGAGGTGCTTCCAGGGCCCGCACCCTTGGCCAAATCCTGAGCAGGAGGAAAGACACAGACACACACCCCACCCAAGGCAGAAGAGCAGCCCCCTCACATCCCGCGCCACAGGTGTCCAGAAGGAGCCCACGTCCTTTTCTGCCAAGCAGACCCCATCCCCACTGAGTGCTCCCCCCACTGCTGACCTCCTGCCGCCATGAAAGGGGGCCCCAAGCCCAGTTCCTTCCCCAACGGAAGGCTCCACTTGGCAGAGGCCCCGCACAAGGGGCTGCTCCTGAAAAGCTGCCTTCCGCAGCAGAGCCCACGTTCTCCCCCCCCGCGGGTTTCCACAGCAGACAGAGGAGTGCCCCCCCAAGGCAGGCTGCTCCACTGCACCTCCACCAGCGAGAACTAGTCCGGAGGGAGCAAGCCCTGGGCAGCCGGGCCAGGATTAATGGAAGGGGAGCCGCCCTGCCCCACCCAGGGCCGAGGGACCGGCTGCCGCGCCAGCCAGGCTCGCAGCAGATGGAGGAGGGCAGCACCTCCCTCCTGAGCCCGGCAAGGCGGAGTCCCAGATACTGCCTGGCTGCGAGGGACACACCCAGCTGCTCTGCTGTCCACACCTCCTGCAGGAATTTCCTCCCAGCCCAGCCTTGTCCTGCTCCTCCGCCAGAGGCAACGCTGGCAGGCAGGCGCAGATGGCACAGAGAGGCAGGGAGGAGGCAGGTGGCCAAGCCTGTCAGCACGGTTGCCTAGAGAACTCACACACCCGGTGGGGCTGGGACCTGCTCTGCATCCCCTCCTCTGCAGTGGGGCGGGGCCAGGTGGGCACTTGACAGACGAGCTCTGGGCCTGGTGACCCCTGGCGAGAAAGGGATCCCATGGCAGAGGAGGGGAGGCAGAGAACGTGGAGCTTGGAAGCGGTCAGCCCCCCCTTCTGTTTTGAATGCTAGGCTGCTTGCAGGGAGGAGCTGCTCTGGTTTATTGTTCGACTCAACTGGCTGCATTTCAGAACAGCTGGAGAGGCATTCTGGACACAAAAGTGGACGGAGAGATTGGGGACTTTGGAGGGTCTCTCATCCCGACCTCTTGAGGGGGAGGAGAGTGAACACAGCGGCAAAAGAGTCGCCTCCCCTCAGATCTCTGCGAGAGGAGGGAGATCCCCAAGGTTGGAGTGGGAGGTTGGCAATCCAACAGACCCTCAGGATCTCCCTCTTTGCCCTCAGGGACAGAAACGAGACCCTTTACAAGCAGGCAGCCAATGGGGCTGGGGGTGGGATCAGGCTCCCCGTGGGGGGTCACTGGTTGCATTCAGAACACAGGGATCCAAGGGAAAAATGAAACTGGCTAACAGGATGCAGCACAATTGAGAGAACCAATCTCCTCACACGACGGGAATGCCCTGGAAAACTTTCAGAGCTCTCGGGCTGCCCAGGACCTCCAGGGCTGCTTCCAGCGGCAGCTCCAGGGCAGGCTGGGTTGGGGGGGGCAGGTGAGAAGCGCCAGGAGCCGCTCAGCTGCAAGGCTGCCCCAGCAGCAGAGGCAGATGTGCCAACTCTCCTGGCATGCTCGGTCATGCCAGGGCACTTTTGCACCGGGACCAAGGGTCTTGCCACCATCCTGCTCTTCTGCCCACTGATGCCCACAGCCTCCCCCCCAACCACCCATCCTGCCCATCCATGCTCAGAAGAGTAAGCAAGGGGCAGAATGCCCACGGGGGGGGGGGCTTCTAGAGCAACTCCAGTGGAAAGTTACGCCCCCACCCCTGTGTGTGTGTGTGGAGAGGGCTTCTCTCGACCTGCTTCATCTGCAGTAGAAAAGGAGCCCTGGCCAACTGCACTCATTCCCAAATTAAGGGGGGTGGGGAAGTGGAGGGTCTCTTGAGGGAGAACCCTGGGGCGGCCCTGCTGATCGCCTCCTCTCTAGTCAGGCAGAGTTTTCTTGGCTTTGTGGGCAAGGTGTGTGAAGGAGCCGTTGCTAAGCAACTACAGGACACCTCCAGGGATTGGCGGGTGGCAGAAAAGATTCAGAGGCTACAACTGCTGCAGTGGTTGCTGCCATCCTCCTGGAGGGGGTGCACAAGCCAATCCCTAGCCCCTCCCTTCCCTGCCCCCCCCCCTGCAGCTTCTCAAGCTATCCAAAGCTAAGGCACCCAGGGGGAGGCAGGGGGGGGGGAGAGGCAAGCCCTGGACGTTGCCAAGCAACCCTCCCAGCCACATTCCAAAGCCTGCAGGGTGGTGGCCCCGGCTGCCCACAGGGCGGGTGGAGGAGGCGGCTCCATCCCACCCTGGACCACGGAGAACTTCTGCAGGCCAGGAGCCACAGCCCTGTGTGGGAGGGTGTGTGTGTCAGGAGATAAAAGGGAAAAGCCAGATTGCTGCTGTGGTGGGAGAGGCAAGACCAGCTCACCTGAAGTGCAGATTTACCCAAACACCCTTGCTAAACAAAGACTGTTTTGTGCTGGCCAGCGGTGCTGTTCTCCCTCCCCCATCCCAGTTGGCCTTTGTGCCCCCAAAAGCTGACTGTCCAGCCGGAAAGTGTTCCCCTAACTCCTGCGGGGGGCAGGTAGATCAGAGGCCAGCCCCCTCCATCTTCCATGCATCTGTCGGCAGCTTCAGCCGGCAGAGGGCTGGAGGGCTGGAGGAATCGGCACAGCCCACCTCTGGGAATTTGAGAAGGGCAGCAGTGGGAGTGCCAGCCCAACCCCGCCGCCTCCCAACGGATGCTTGCCACCCGCTAACAGCAGCACCGACTCAGCGGCCTCCCGTACGGGCAGCACATGCTCCTCATTGAAAGCCCCTCAACTCATGGCTCTCGTGGCCTCCAGAGTCAACCTGAAGTGGGCTTGGTCGCCTTCTCTGCCTTCCCAGGGCGATTACCATCTTGCCTGGGGGAGGGAGGGGCTTCTGCCACCTTCCCCCCCCCACCTCCAGCAGCAAATCAAGAAGTTGCTGCAAGTGACAAACAGAGCAGCTTTTGTTTTAATGTCTGCATTTACTATTTTCAAACATTGGTTCTGCTGATGGTTGTGCTAGAAACCGAGAAACTGACAGATTCTGCAGGAGAAATCAAACCCCCATGACCAAGGCTGCTGGGCGGCACAGGAGGCCCCAACGACTGCTGTTCTGCAGCAGGGGAAGCCCCCACCAATCCCCAGACGTGCACCCCCGAGACCTGTCCTGGCAGCGGGGCCTGCCCATCTGCTCCCCAACAGCCCTTGCTCCGCTCTGGGCGGCAGTGGGGAGCCCCTCCTGGAAAATGGCTCGCCCAACGGGGCACCCCACTTTCTTCTCCATAACCTGCTGCCAGCCTTGCCATGTGTGGAAAAACACAGAGTCCCACTCCGCCCAGCTGCTCAGGGCTGCCTCTGCACGCCAGGCCTTGTGCTACTGGCTGGCCCCATATGGGGCACGTGGAGGACTATGTGGGCAGAGCACTCCAGCTGGCATTGCCATCTGCAGAGGAGAGAGGGGAGGAAATGCACTGCCCTCCACCAGAGACCTTCTGCCACCCCTCAGCCTCACCCCTTGCAGCAGGCCCTTCTTTTCCCAGGGCACCTTGGTTTGGCTGCAGGCAGCACCTTCTGAGGATGTCCTTACCGGCAGCGCACTTCCTGCCACACTGCTGCAGCAAGCAAGGCGGAAGAGGGCTGAGGGCGGGTGTCCCTCATTCAGACCGAAGGCAGCTGCACTGAGGAGGAAAGGGGGGGTCCCTGGGAAAATGTCCTGCTTCTAAAGCTGTCCTGACTTGTGGGGGGGGGTGCGTTCAGGCAGTGCTTGGCTGGGAGAGCCACAGCTCCATCCCGGGGGTGGCAGGCCAAGCCCATCCAGAGGGCACCCATTGGCAAGGCTTGTTCTCAATTGTCCTCGGCGTGCCAAGAGGAGGGGGCGCTGAATGGAGGGAGGCCCCTCCCCCTTGCAGATTCCTCCTGGGTGGCCCCGGAGCTCCCAGCAACCCAGAGCCTCTGCTGAGCATCTGCGAGGCTGACCGCCCCCACCACAGGTGGCCAGGCTGGGCCTATGGCCAGGCTGGGAGGCCCCCCAAAGCCCCCCCCCATTCAGAAGGCGGAGGGTGGAGCCTTCCCTTCCTTTCTCCCGGTTGCAAGAAACAGCAGGCCTGGTGGGTGGGGGAGTGAAGGGGGGCACTCAAAAGGGAAAAATGGCCCCAAAGGCCCCCCCAGCCTCGAGAAGCAGCACCAGAAGCTCCCAGAAGTCACTCAGGCCACAAGGAGACCAGGCTCCCTGGAGGAGCTGCTGGCCCTGGTGGGACGTGGACAGGCAGCCTGCCTCAGCTGAGCAGCTGCTTCCAGCAGGCCCAGATCTCTCTCCCAGTGGGAAGAAGGATCCTGTGCACACCCCGCATGGCAACATAGGCTCCCCCACCCCAAAATCTTCTTGTTCCTGAAATCCCCCTGCTCTGCATGAGTGCTTCGCCATCAGCAAAAGGCAAGTGGGAGGGGTTCACTAGCAGGACCACACCCCTTGGGATTAGGAGGACCCCCCCAATGCCCAGATTGTGCCCACCCCCCTGGAATAGTCACAGCTGAAGAGCAGCCCCTTGGCAAGAGAGCTGCTCCTGTGCGCTGGCACACTGAGTACACGAGGCACTGGGGGCACCAAAGAGGGCAAGGGAAGCCTGTGCAGGAGGTTGGGGTGCATTCCTGCTGCACAGCAATGGGATGGTAACAGGGAGTAAGCGAGACATAAGCCATCAGGTAACCCCAAGCAGAAGCAGCAGGAACCTCTGCCTAGACCTCAGGAATCTGGCAAGCGGAAGCTGGAGCAGCCCTCGGAACCCCCACCCAGATCCGGCCAGCCAGGCAACACCGAGCCTGCCACCTTCTTCCCACAGCTGGCAGCCATGGTTGGGTTAGATGCTCAGACAGGACCCACCAGTCTTGAGCCAGAGCACCGTGCCAGCTGCATTTCCCCCACCCTGCCTGCAAAACAGGTTCCAGGCCTCGGCGCTCCCGAGGCAGCCCAGCCCCGCAGAAGAATGAGCTGGCCCAGGTCAGGGACTGTCAGCTGCTGCCAGACCAAATGGACCCCAGGTCCTTTTTCACGTGTTCCAGGACAGCTGAGCCTGGCCCCGCACCCAAGCCCTGCAGCCGTGCCTGGCACTTGGCTCTCTCTGGCCATCTTTGGGGCACCTAAAGCTCAGCTTCTGCAGAGATGCCATGGCCAGCAGCTCTAGGCAGCCTCCATGTGAAGGTCCAAGCAGCCAAGGGGTGCAAAGGGAGCCCCCTCTGCCCCATAGCTGCGGGGGGACACTCCTTCTATTTTACCTTTCCCATTGCCTGTTCATGAGCGCTAAAAAGGAAGCAGGGGACAGAAATGAGAGGAATTGAAGCCTCTCCTGGAAAGGCTTCCGCTGCCAGGCAGCTGTGCAGCAGAGGGTGCCCCTTCCCACTGGCACAGCACATGGGGTGCATCACTCAATCACAGGAGAAGAACCAAGGAGGGAGCTTAGAGCCCACCCCTGCTTGGGCACAGAAGCCCAAGTGTCAGCCAGGTATCATCCTAGGACAACAGGGGATGTGGTCTTCCCCTCTCCCTCTCCAGGCAGAGCGCCCCCCCCCACATCCTTCCTGCTCACAGCTGTGACCTTCCAAGCATATCAGTGGCTCTAGCTTCCCAGTGCCAGAGGGAAGCAAGGCCCAGGAGGGGGCAGCTTTGACTGTGCCCACCACAGGCTGTCCCTGCAGTTGCCCCTGCACAGCTAGGTGGGGTAGAAAGAGTCCCCTATGGGGGGAAGGGGGGGAGGTTGCATCTCTGCTGCATCCTATGAGAAAAAATGGCTTTCTGCAGAAAGTCCCTCCCTCCAGGCAGCCAAAGCAAGCAAGCAGGGGAAGGAAAGAGGCTTTCGCTGCGACATGTGAGAACTGCTGCCAGAACTCCCGTGTTAGGGCGGATGAACTTGTTCCCAATCAAATGCTGAGGCTTTGCTCTGGCCCCAAGCAATGGCCCTGTGGCTTCTCGCAAAACCTGGTTCTGCCAACAGGCCTGGAGACCCCAGAGTGGGATGGAGACCCTCATGGCTCATTTGACTGTGTGTTGTGGCTGGGGGCTTGTTTATTTTTTATACTGGGTTTTTACTGTTTGCACGCCCCCCAGAGTTGCTCTAAGTGGGCGGCCATATAAATCTCCCAAATAAATATCTAACCAGATGAAATTCTTGAAGACTCCACCGTAGACCAGGCATTCCTTCCTGATCCCTTCACTCCAGAATGCTGAAACACACCTCTTTTCAAAAGAAGTGGGCATTTATTGCCCTGTCAGAGCTCACTTTTCCAAAAGTAAAAAAAACAAAATTAGAATAAAGGGACATTAACCCTTTTTCATTTAGAGAAAGCCACAGGGAGAAGGAATAGGTGACAGCACAAAAAGGGTGCAAAATATTTTCAAATCTCTCCTGCAATTTTAGGCCACGCACAAGAATTCAGCTCAGATTACTATACTGGAATATTCCTGGGGCTTTGCCAGGCAAGCGGGCACAAGGCACAGTGAACCTGGGTGCTGGGCACAAACCCCAGCTTAGAAACAATCCTGCATGCAGGCACCCTCTGGGCTCTTCCAATGGCATAGTGGGGACAGGCCACCAAGGCTGCAGACACTGCCTGGCATGCTGCACCTCCCCTGTTTCTCAACCCTGGCTACTTTAAGCGGTATGGACTTCTATTCCCAGAATTCCCAAGCCAACACAGCTGCTACCAGTGCTGAGAATTCTGGGAGTTGGAAGTTCATACTGTGAGGGTCACCAGCTTGGTCCTTTCAAATGGCCTGAACTTTGCTCTCTACTGGGATGGTCCCTGCCCACTCCAAGCCACACTGCCCGCAGGATCAGCTGCAAGACGAGACAAGCCCTCTTTCTACGTGGCGTCTCTTGTCTGGACAAACTGCCAGAAGGGAGGTCGACTTCTCCTGCCAGCCAGCCGCTGCTGAAAGGGCCAGAGTTCACTAAAAAATGGAGCAGCCAGAGGAGGCCTCAGGGCCACTTAGCCACGGGTGCGGGGGGAAGGCAGCTTTTCTGTTGTCCAGACAGGGCAGGTGCTGGGCTCAGCCAAGGGAGGAAGTCGGGGGGGGGCGGGGAGGATTGCATCCATGGCAGGCAGAAGCAACATCCACAGGCTTCCTGGCCCTTCCCCAAAAGAGGAGCCTTTCGGGATGGCACAGGAGCTGGCCTCCCCCTCGGAATGGGTCTGCAAGGCCCAAACCTCCAGGCACCAGCACTGCCGAGCCCATAAGGCTGCACCCCACAGATCCCAAGACAGACAGAAAGCCTCCGGATTCAAGGACGACATTCGCCCGCAAGCAACAACAGGCAGAGGGATGATGGAGGAGGAGGAGGAGGAGGGAGCAGAGTGGGGCAGGTGAGCTGCCTCCCCAGATACAATTACCAGGGAACCAGCTCAGCTCGGGCGTTCTCCAGCCAAAACCCAGAGGCCCCCTGAGGACCCACAGCTTCAGCCCGCAAAGAAGCCTCTCTCAACGCTTCCATCCTGTGTTCGGAGGCCAAGGAAAGACAGGAGAGTCTCGTCTGGGGCGAAGTGGTCACAAACGATACCAAAAGGCGGCTGAGAGGCCATAAATGGGAAAACAGGTTAAGTCAGGTTGTGGGCTCCTGCCTGTGCAAAGAGAGACCCATCTTTAATGGTAGCAAAGGACTCTGGAACTCACAGCCCTCTCAAAGTGCCAGTCTGGAGAAGGCCCACCCCTTCCTAGGACAAAGCTGCCACAGAGGACCGCAGGAGGAGAAAGGCAGTGCAGTACAGCAGGTAGAGGGACTGGATCTGGGACAAGCCCCTAGCCAACCACAGGGCCGCCCAGATCTCTGGACTGCTCTCTCTCCCTTAACCCACCTCCCTCCCTCGCAGAGGGGTGGTTGTGGGGCTAACTGAAGGAGAAGCCTCCCCGCAACCTTGACCTCTCAAAAGCTGGCCTTGGTGGCTTCCCCAAAGGATGCTTCACAGGCCCCTGGGCCCCAAAACTGATGCCCCACCCTAGGAAGTCCATAAACTGCCCGCTGTCAAAAACTCAGCCTCTTGAAGAGTCCCACAAGCTTAGGAGCCCCCTGGGCTGTTCTGCCCCTCCAGGAAGGCCCAAGGCAGTCTGACCCACAGCTTTGAAGATGGGTGGCCAAGCAGCCCAGGCAAAGGCCTCACTGCACTGGGGAGCTCAGACCCAGAGATGCAGCTGGTTTTGTGGAGACCTTTCTGCTTGGGGCTGTCAGGGAAAGCCCCCAAAACTCACCAGCCTCACTTCAGTTATCGCTCAGGGAAAACCCTCCCAGATCGCATGGCCCCTCCCCATAGCCTCCCAGGAGGCAGTGAGGGGGGGGTCAGGGAATCGGAGAACCCAGAGGGGCACCAAGGCCCAGAGAAACAGCAGTGCTGCCCAGAGTGTCGAGGGGGGGAGGGAGGACCCTGAAAACCAATCCCAGGAAAGGGAGCAGGAGATGGAGGGCCCCCACCCCCATGCCCACCGCACACTTGGCACAGGCTGAGGCCCAGCCCTCCCAGGAGCCTGGGCTGCTGGGCTGCCACAAAAGGAGAAAGGCCTCCAGCCCCCACCTGCAATTCAAAGAGCTCATCACCCACAAACCAGGGCTGGGGAGCAGCTGGACCCCCGAAGCGGGAGGGGCAAAGAGGCAGGGCAGCCAGCATGAAAAACCCTGGCAAACTTTCTACTCACACCCGACCCCACCACACTCCGCGCCCCTGGCAACTCTTCAAGGTGCTTTGGAGAGGCTACCGAATGTGTGTGCAGCCCCTCCCCGCCCTCTCACAAGGGGGGGAGGGAAAGGTCGGCGCGGAGGAGCCTTCAGAGCTGCTCCCTTCGCTCCCCCGGCGCCCGCTAGCAGCCAGGGCCGCGCAAGAGCGCTCCTAGGCGGGTGCAGAATGCTCTGCGGGATGGGAGGAAGGCCCTCCCCGCCCTGGAACGCCCAGCCGGCGTCATCCCGAACCGCGGGGTTGACCTCCCTCCGGCCGCCGCCACCCCGCCCGTGGAGCCCGAGAGCAGCCCGCCCCGCCAGCCGGGCACCGGGAGGGGCCGAAGGGGACGCCTCTTCCAGCCCGGCCCCGCCCACCTGCTGCTCGGCCCCGCCCCCTCGGCCCAGCGAGCTCGGGTCCTCCCATCTTCTGCCTTCGGGGACCCGACGCCCACGGCGCCTGAGGGGCGTCGGGGGCGCGCCCAGCCCCTCCAGCTGTCAGCTCCGCAGCAGCCCGCGCCCAGCAGGCAGCGCAAGTGCGGCGGCGGCGGCCCGAAGAGGCTCCTCCGGCCGAGAACAGCCCGCCGCCCCTGTCGACCGCCGCCCGCCAGCCTGACCCGCGCTCCCGGGCAGCAGCGCCCGCCAGCCTCGCCCAGCTGGAGGAGGTCGCCGGCGGAAGCGCCGGCCGCGCTCCCCGGCCAGGGAAGGGCCGCCTGTCCGCTCGGGGGCGGAGGCTGCGGGCGCCCAGCCGGGATTCTCGGCGGAGCTGCCGCCGCTGCCTCCTCCGCCCGCCGGTGCCAGGCGCGCTCTGCCGCCGCCGCCGCCGCCGCTTCCTGGGGTGGCGCCGCTTCCTCTTCCTCCCCCAGCCTCCGCCCGGCCCGCCTCTCCGCCTTGCTCCGACTTACTTTGCGTCTGCTCTCCCGCGCGGCCGCCGGTCGAGGCCCGGAGAGCGCGGCGGCGGGGAAAGGCGGCGGGCTGCTGAGCGGCTTTGGCGGCGCCGGTACTCGTCCGTCCGCTGGGCTGGCAGGCTCCGCTCTCTCTCTCTCCTCCCGGCGCGCTCGGCTCCCCACCCAGCAGCCAGCCCTGACCCCACCCAGGGCTCCACCCAGCCGTGCTGCACGCGCTGTCAATCACCAGCCCCTCGCAGGCGGCCGCGGCCAACTTGCTCCTGGCGGCTCCGGAGGAGGCTCGGCGCGCGGGTGGGGCAACCACGCCCCGCAGTCTCCGCAGAGCCGGGCGGGCGGGACGGCCGCCACCTCCATCCGGAGCACCGGCGGCCGTAGCTGGGAGGGGTCGGCCGCTCCGCCCTGCCTGGCTCCGCCTCTGCCTCCTGCGGCCAGGGAGGGAAGGGCCGGGCGGCCAGCCAGGTGAGCGCGGGCTGGGGGCGCCGCTGCCTCCTCCGCGCTCCGGTCCCGCTCGGGCAGCCATGCCCACCCCCCGCCCGGCCCCCCGCTGAACAAAGAGCCGGTCGGGCAGGCTGAGGCAGGACCGGGAGGCCTTCCCAGGATGCTCGTGGAACCCGAGCGGATAGGTTGCCTCGGCGGAGGAAAATCTCCGGTAGGGCGAGCCGAAAGTACTTCGGCCAGGTGGCTGGAAGCCAAGAAGGCAGCTGCGAACGCGCGCCCAAGTGAAGGAGTGGCGCCTGGGCTGGTGGGAGCCTTTTGCCCTTTGCTCCCCCCCTCCCTTGGCAGGCGCTGCATCGATCTGCTGCCAGTCTGGCCAAGGTCAGGAGCTCAGGTTCCAAGTCGCTCATTCGGGTTCCCTATGAAGACATACAGCCCCCAGAGCCCCAAGGCTGCCCCTGGATCTGGCTTGGAATAAGCCCCTCACTTGAGACTAGACAGGAGTATTGCTTATTTGGGGGGCTCCCCAGAACTCTGCAGGCAGGAGGCCAATCAGCATCCCGCACTTCCAGGCACCAGAGCTAGAGAGAGTGCAGGCTCTTCACAGGCGAAGGAAGGCAGCTTGCTGGTTGCCCTGCCAGATGGACGGTGTGCAAAGGGGCCCAGGTGAAACCTCTGGCATTGCGCACCTTGATGGAATATGGCAGCTTCTTAGGGTAACCTTCACCTGCGAGACTGGCCGTGCCAAGGCTGTCCTGCGGGTGCTCTCTGGCTGAGTGGCCCCGGGCAAGAGCCCCTGCTGGCTTCCCTGAGCCAAGGAGCCCTCCCCTCCTGGGGTTCAGTGATGGCTACTGCATTTCCTGCTGGCTTCCCAGAGGGCCATTGGGGGCTAAGAGACAATTCAGCTCCCTTGGAGGTCCTGGAAGGGCTGGCTGAGGACACAGAGGAAACCGGAGGGCAGCAGCCACAGAGCCAGTAGGTGCTGCAACAAGCAGCTTTGCATGGAAGAGTTGGCCCCCATTTCCCACATGCTGGTCCTTGCCACCTTCTGAGTGGCTTGGGAACACCTGCTAGTCCAGGATCGTCCAGCACCAGCTTCCTTCCAATCCTGCCAGCTTCTCCATGGCAACCCCAGCGAGTTACACTGGAGGCAGCAGTTTCCATGAGTCTTTCCCATGGAAACAAGCTCCCCCAGCCCAGCCCAGCCCAGCCCAGCCCAACCCAGCCCAGCTCTCATCATGGGCTGAACCACAAGCAACCCTGGAGAGAGGCCTCCAGAGGGGTGAGAAAGAAGGAGCATTAGGGATAGGATGGAGCTGGAAGAGTGGGGAAGACGAGGATACTGTCGGCAAGATGACACTACCATTGGGCTTATTTGCCAACACACACACACACACACACACACACACACACACACAGAGTGCCACAGCCTGGGATTTCCATTTTCTCAAGATGAAGCATCATCTCAAAATGGCCAGATCAGGGAGGCAGAGAAGAGAGTTGCCAGATTGGCAGTCAACCCTGAAAGGCAGAATCAAGCCCAAGGATACTTTGGGGAAGGGGTACAATGCAGTGGATGCCCCACTATAGGAGGTTTTGGCCAGTGGGAGTCTTAATGAGCTGCACTTACTGAAAGTGGGTGTCCCCCACCTGGGGAGGAGAGCAGAGTCCCCTTCCTCTCATCCCAACTGGTGCCAGAGCTGGGGAATGGCTGGCTGGCTAGCTACATACATGAAGACATGCTTCCTCACTTTTACTGACCTTCATCCAGGGAGGGCCAGAAGGCAGGCCAGTGTCCTCCAGATGGGAGTGTGAAACCCATGGTGCACAGCACACAGAAGAACCAGGTTCCCTTTGCTCAGAGCCCCCTCTCCTGGACACGACCCTCCCTTGTCTTGCGCCTGGAGGGCTGCTGCAGAGGCTGGTCTTCCCTATGAAGAAAAGCAGCTGCCTGGAACTGAAACCCCCCTGCGAAGCCGGTCATCTGCTGGGCCAAAGGGCTTCCAGGCCTCACTTCCTGCTTATTCAGCTGCTGTTCTGAAGAAGTTGGCCGAAAGGAGGGGGTTGCCACAATCTCTTATTGGTTGACCGCCATTCTTTTGCTCTAGAAGCAGGATGGTTGCTCTGCAAAAGAGCCAGCCCTTGGAGGTCAGCCCCAAACCTCACCATGGGCAATGCAGAGCTAGCCCCGTCCTCCTCTCGGGCAGGGCCTCCTTGGCAGAGGCCTTGCATTCTGCAGGAGAGGCCGCTTCTCAGCCAAGGAGAGGTAGGCTCAGGGCCTGAACAGGCAGCTTGATTTCAGTCTTGGGGGGGGGTGTTACCTAAGCTGACTTTGGCCCCTTGCTCTGAAGAACTTGCAGCTGTCCCGCCCCCAGTTAAAGAAACCTTTGGTCAATGTACCAAATGTGCTTTCATCACATAGCTGCCTACGAGATGTTCCCTGTTTATTTCAGTTTGCCCCATAAGTTCCCTGATTAAATTACAGCAATGAAAACCCACACAACACTCCGGCAAGAGGCACAAGAGTCGACATTAGTGTGGGAGCACAATGCGCAGAGCCTACAAGCACCTGGTCTCATGTGTTGCACGCAGCGGGGATTTCTGGGCACAGGCCAAGGAGGAGGGTGTTCCGTGGGGCACTCGGCAGATGGGGTGTGGCTGCGGATGGGGCTCTCTTCATTTAGGGGACTTCTAAAGAGATCCCCAAAGAGGCTCCGGATAAGCAGATTTGAGCAACTTGATTCTTTTGGTACCAACATCAGGAGAGGCTCCAAGAGGTCATCCAATCCAACCTCTTCTGTCCCGCTGATGGAGACTTTTTGGAGCTCTAGAGGACACCAGGTTGGGGAAAGCCGATTTAAACAACTCTTCCGAGCATGACCCATCTGATCTGCCCAGAAGAGGAGGCACATCCAAGAGCTGGTGGGGCTTCCTCGAGAACTTCAGGGCCAGCCAAGCCAGGGGTTGTGCCGAAAAGCCGAGCGATGCTGACAGCCTCCGCGGGGAAGCTTCCCCCCAGATGCTTTTTATAATGAAGCCGAATCTTTGGAGAGCAGCACCTCAGAAGCCTGACTGCAACCAGTATGGACATTTGCGGGGACACAGAGATGCAAACAGGAACTCCCTTAATTCTGGTGGTCCAGCAGGACCAAGAGGTGACATCACCAGCAGCCAATCGTATGCCTCGAAGTCTATCCAGGGTTGCCATAGCAACAGATGTGCCCTTCCAAGTTCTGTTCTGCTGGATCCTCTCTTGTGCGAACTGGAGCTGGGTCAGGAAGCAGAGAAGGGCACAGGCTACGTGGGCAAGGAGCAGCCGGACCCTGGAAGGCAGCCCCAGGGAGCCCGGACTCTGTGCCTTGGACGCAAAGAGCCTGATGGTGTAGCTTTTGCCCCCAGCCCTCCATTGCTCTCACCAAGAAGGACAGCAAGTCACGGCCCCCTCTGAACTCTTGCCAGGTCAGATGGCTTCGCTCTTCCTTCTTCAGAGTCCAGTGTGCCACACTCTGCTTTGTCAGCAAGCTGTTGTGAATTTCTCCATGACATTTATGTGACCTGCTGCTTTCTGGGGCATCCTGCTGTTTTAAGAGAGGGGAGATGAGGCTTGGCACCACACCTGTACTTCCAGGAGAGGGAAGTGTGCGTGCAGAATAAAGAGAGAGAGATGCTCCCTTATGGAGGTCATGGCTCAGTGGACTTCTGACAGCCCATCAACCTGGTAATTGGTTCCGGTCCATTCACGTTGTAGTTACTGCAGTTACAACAGATGGAATGTAGTTGTGTGTACCAGTGACCCCAGAGCCATGGTTGTCCTCAAATGTGCCACGTTTTGTGGTTGGATCCTGAAGACCCTAAGGCAGTTTGCACAGTATTCCGCAAGGAAGGTTTAAACTGGGCTTCTAGGAGGCCACAAAGCACCTCTGCCAACCCCAGCGGCTGAGGTTATGTTGCCAGCCAGAGGGGCTTAGACCGATTTTGGCTTATCCTATTTTGTCCTCCAGGCAGTGAAGCATCCTGGTTCATCAGGAGGTCCCTTCCCAACTGTTTTCTCCTCTCCTCCTTTTGCGGGGAAGGTGGCTGCCATCTTGTTTCAGGGAAGGAGGTGGGCAGGCAGCTGAGCAGGCTGGACATGAAGCCAGTCCATCAAGAAGCAGTTTTGCACTTGCAGCTCAACCATCTCCCTTTGCAAGCACCTCTGCCAAGGAGCCGGGGAACCTTTCCTGCTGGCTCAAGAGCTCTTGCTAACTCCTGGAAATCCTCAGAAGGAGCCTCAAAGCTGGCAATGCCACGGGGTGGCAGTGCAGGCTACGAAGCTGCTTCAAAGCCTGAGTGACACTCATGAAGGCTCCACGCAGATCCTCCACCTTCCCAAAGGGCGAAAGTGAGATGGCTCCCAGAAACCGAGCGCCTGCAAAGGGCAAATGACAAAATGTGTATCACACACACACACACCCCGCCTTGGGTGTGTGGTGTGCGGGACATAAGAGGAAGGGTTTGTGCTACAAGACTGTGATGCTCATCTGGTTTTTCCGATGAAATCGCTGGATTCTTCAGGTGCCTCTGATGTAGCCGAGTTCCTCTTTCCAGAGGAAATTAGACCAACCAGGAGTTGCATCACCTCTCCATCTTGCTTCGTTTACTCTCTCACTTTTGCACCTCTTAACCTTCAGACCTGGAAGGACCCAGGCAGGCCTCCTGTGCTCAGGTGGGAATGCAAGAGGGGCCCAGCTCAACAGACCTTGGCTGGAGGCAGCCCAGAACAGGGTCCTGAGGTGCTTGGGGTCTCGCAGAACCTTCCAGCCCAGGGCTCCTCCCTTCTGGGGACCTTCCTCTGCCTCCCTTTCCCCTTGTGAGGAAGTACAACTCAGTCTAGGGAAATTCTCCGAGATCCGAGAAACCACCCAACTTTAGGGGAAATTCCTGACCTTTCCCCATCAGCCAAGAGGGTGGCCAAAGCTTTGCAGTTCCTGCTGTGGAAATCAAAGTGGGGGGGACGGGACCTGCCCAAACTCTCTCTTCCCTTGCCAGGAGCCAGGCTCAATCACAAAGGCCTCTGGTCATCCTCACCCACAGGAGGTTTAGAGGCTCAGCTGGTGGGTGAGCTGCTCAGCCCCTTTCAGAAGTCTGCCCCAAATCTTAGGATGGCAGAGCCTGGGAAGTGCCCTGGATTGGGGGGCAGAAGTGAGTCAGCGATCCCTTTGCAGATGAGAGTTTCTGGGTTCTTGGCAGCTGCAAGTGGGGCTGAGCTTTCTCTGCAAAAATCCCCCTGGCTGGGTGAGAGGAGCAGCGCTGGGCCTCTTGCATCAGCTGATGGGAACCCCCCCCTAATTCTCCTGCACAGACAGAATTCCAGGGAATCAAGCCCCCCAACACGGGGGGGGGAGGGGAGCAAGTGGGTGGTGATCCTCAGGATAAGAGGGAAATCTAAATTCACACACATCACCTTGGATTATTGTGGTTTCTAACCCTAGTTTAGTGCTGTATTTGAACATAACCACCTGGTTATGTGACACGTTGCCACTTGCTGACATTGGAATCGCCTCCAGAGCTGTTTGAAGACGAAAGCGCAGAGGAAGGAAGTGGTTGAAATACGTTGCCTAACATGGCTTCTTCAGCTCTCTGGGAGGTTCAATACAAACACACATCAAGCTGTGATCTTCTAGCAGAGCCCCCCACACACACACACACTCAGGTGGGGCAGAAGGGCCCAGAAGGGGGCAGAGGTTCACGCCCTGCAGCACACAACAGGCAGGAGAAGGCAGAGAGAGGAAATGACACCCAGGCGCCCTTGGTAACAAAATTTATTGTCATGATTGAAGACAAGATTTAGAAACGTACTCTAGCAACTTGTTGATAAAATAGCAAGTATCCCAACTTTATAGTTTGTTGTCATTTGGAACAGAATGGGAAACCAGGAAAAGGTTATGATGTCCATGACACTTGGACCTTCTGCGCCACGGCGGCAGCAGCAGCAGCAGCAGCAGCAGCGTGAGGTCCCGAGGGTCCTCCGTGTGCCCAACACCGCCAGGGAGACCAGCATCCAGGATGAAAAGGAGAGCAGTGGAAAGCAGCGCACGCATTTCAAAGCCCACAAAACACCCACCATGGTTGAGGTCTCTGAGGACGAGAGCAGCCTCTCCTCTGGCCAAACCCAGAGAGGAGCTCAGCGCACCAGCAAGCTGTGCTTGGGCCCGTCCACCCTTTCCAGCTTCTCAAAGTGTTTCCTGGCATTTCGGATGTTGATCAGCGTTGCTGCAGAAGCTGGAAGACAGGAGGACCAAGGAGGTGAGACCCTCTGCGTGGCCGGGCAGGCTGGGCAACAAGGGCGGTAGAGGGGTAGGAAGGGCAGGCTCCCCTCCGCACCGCAAACAAACATTCCCTGGATTGCGACTGCCACCGGGAGCCCCCAAAGGCCGGCGGAGCAGGAAGAGCCCTGCTCTCCCACTTACGTATGGAAGGGTCTGACATGACGACCATCACGTAGGTGTTTGAGGTGAAGATGTCAATGAAATCAGCAAAGTTGGAATTCCTCACTTCCATGCTCTGGAAAGAGGCAGCCAACTTACTGGAGGGGGGGAGAGAAAGGAGGAGGGAGAATGTCAACTGCTCCATCCCAAACAGGCTCCTTACTCCCTCCCCACATTGCTCTGATGACCCAGAGCCCTTTGCTTGTCCGTGAACTCCAAAGAAAGGCAGCCCCACTCATTGGAAAGGCCTCCTTCTGCCAGTCAAGAACAGCTGAGATAAAATGGCCTGGATGGGCTCCAGGACCCCCATGGGGTCAATGAGAACAGACATCAGTGGTACCCAGGTGCCACTGGCCACCTCAGAGGAAGCTGTCATGGAACCGAACCCCCTGCCAGGTGAGCATCTGCTGGCAAACAAGGCTCCCCCAGGAAGCTGTCCCGGCTCTCACCTGCAGCTCAGCTTGAACTGCTTAATGATGTTGCTGATTTTCTCGAACCGGTGAATGTCCCGCTGCTCTTTGCACTGGTAGTGGGAAATGACCTGCGAGAGGAGGCACAGAAGACCGGCCGGCTCTGAGCCACGCAAGAGTTCAGCTGAGGAGCAAACTCTCAGCCGCGAGAAAGACAGAAGCGTCCGAAGCATGCTGGGCCTCCGTTCCCAGACGCATCCACGCGCACCCACCGTCATGGCAGAGCCACGGAGGAGAAAGGAGTGGATTCCTCACAAAAGCCTGGATGGAAGAGCTTTGCCACCCAGTAAAGCTGTGCACCATGGTTCTCGGAGTGGCCACAGAGAACCAGAGTTCAAGCCATGCCCGCCACAAGACTATCAGAGTGGGGGGGAAATGGAATGGATGGAGGCCTATTCCACAAGGGATCTGACTTTGGAAATCACAGCAAGACATGTGGGAGGCTTGGCGGACCCTCCCCAAGCCCTCCCAAGATGGTCCATCTTCTCACTCACCAAAAATGTGGCTCTTTCAAACAGAAGTACTTCATCAGCTTCAATGATCTGAGCAAAATTCCTGAGGTTCGTTTCCAGCTGCTGGACATTGGGAATAAGCTGGTAGACTATGCTGGACCACGCCTGCCAAAGAGGAAGCCCAGAAGGCAGCTGAGCTCTTGGCCCATCCTGAGATCGACCCAGAGTGAAGGGGGCAGCAGGACCCTCCTCTTGGCAGTCAGCAAACGGAGGAAAGCACCCTTGAGAGGGGAGGGACTCACCTCCAGGCACAAGAGCCCACTTTTTGTCCCTGCTCCCCCACAGCCCAGAGGACTCGAGCAGCTCTTGATGGGGCAGAAGTGGGAGCTGCTGTAAAACTTACTGCTCATAAGCTGAAGGCTCCCCTTTTGCAGTCTATAGGTAAGCAAGGATCTGAACCCAGGGCTTCCTCCAGCTGGTGGCTTATAACTCGCTCACGCTTAGCCACCATGGTGGCAGAGAAGCACAAACCTTGTAGAGTGTCTCATCCCAGATGGACGTCCTGAAGCAAGAGCATTCCAACGGACGGGACAACCGCTTCAAATCCTCTTCCCGCTCCTTGAAAATCTAACAGAAGGAAATGAAAGGATACCAATCCCCCCAATCAATAGAAGCCTCACCAAGGAAGCTGCCCTCTTGGAGAGACAGGCTCACAATCATCTCAGCAAGGCCAGCACTGCTGGGAAAAGGGGACAAGCCGGAAAGGCCTCAGCAAGGAATCTGCAGACAAAAGGGGGGGAGATTCCCAGAGCTGATCAAAAACTTGGGGGGGGCGCCTGTGCGCCCAGAGCTGCCTGCCAGGCTCAGGGGGTTCTGCGGTTGGAGTGCCACCTGCAGACCCCCTCGGGAGTTGGTAGAGGCGGCAGGCATTTTGGCAAAGCCTGCAGTGAAAGGGAAAAGCAGCAGTTTCTGAAAGAGGAAAGCTGAGGGGCTTAGCAGATGGAACCGCACGAGCCCCATCGGGTGCAACAGGGCAGACCCAGCACGAAAGCCGGGAGGGAGGGAGGGTGGCCTTGTGACCTCCCAAGGACTACCCTCCCTGCCAGAGCCCTTTGACCGAAGGCCTCTCTGGAGGCTGACCCTCACCAGGTCGCGCTGGTCCTCCTGTACTAAATCCATTTTGTGGACAAGGCAGAAAATCTTGGCATCGGGAGAGTTCTGGAGAATGGCCTCCAGGCAGGACTGATAGTAGTGCATGTCTTTCTCCAGCTCTCTGCTCTCCACATCAAAGACATAAATAAGGACCTCCACGTTGCGAAAAATGTTGTCCCGCTGACTGGTGAAGTAGTTCTCCATGAAGGTGTCCTGGCTGGAAGGAGGAGGAGAGCCATCCTCAACGGCCCCCCCGTCAGGAAGGGGAAGCCCCCCCCAGGAAGGGGAAGAGAGAGTGCTCAGCTGGGGACGCACTGCTGGGAGGGGGGGGTTCCTTCCCCATTTCCCCAGGTAAAGGAGTGGCTTCTGCTCGGACCTCCCAGCCGAGGGTCCCCGGGAAGCCCCTGCTGAACTGCCTGGGGCCCTTAGCTGTGCTCTCCTGGGGCCCTCAGCACCCCTCCTCCTCCTCCTGCAAGTAGCAAAAGGGCAGACGAAATAATTACCCGCCACAGTCCCACAGGTTTAACACCAGGTTGCCCAGAAACCGCACGTGTGAATGCTCCACGTCAACTGGGGGAAAGACGAGATGGATGGCAGGGACGGGAAACGAAGGAACCTGGGTGGTTAAGCCGGAGCCTTCCCTCTAAATCAGGCTGCCTGGATGGAGCCCCCTCCCTTCGCCCAACGCTCCTCCAATAAGCCAGCCAAGCGCTGGGCTGACGGGTGGGATGCCCGGGGGTCTCCGCCCCCCCCGCCCCCCTTACTTGTGGCTCCCAGGCGCCGCGTGTCCCGCGCGATGTAGTTGGCGAAGATGATGGAGCGCATGCTGGTCTTGCCGGAGCCGCTCTTGCCCATCAGCAGCACCTGGGCGGCGGGAGAAGAGCCGCCGTTGCCGCTGCGGAGCCGCCCCCGCCCCCCCCCCGAGCCGCCCCCGACCGCCCGCCTTACCTTCTTCTTCATGGCTGCTGCGTTCGGCATCCCACGCCTGTGCAAAGACACGCCGGGCGTCAGCGGGCGACGAGGGAAGGGCAGCCCGCGCCCCTCCCCGCCCGCCCCGCTTGGCGCTCGGGCCCCGCGGCCTATCCCGGATCGCCGGGAGGCTCCTCACGGCCCTCCCCGGATGGCTCGGCGGCCTCTTTCGCGGGCGAGCGGGCGACCCCACCTGTGCTCCGGACTAGCCCTGCGGCCGAGGGGCGCGGGGGCAGCAGCCGCTCCGCGTCGTCGTCCTGCTCCCGTAGGCCTCACAGCCCCAGCCTCGCGTAGGTCGCTCGCCCGGCCTCGCCCGGCGCCGGACAGCCCAACCCACCACAGCACCTCGGGACAGTCACGTGAGCCGCGCCGCCGCGCCGGAGACCCCGCCCTCCTTCGGTCAGGTGACGTGACGCGACGCGCCGATCACCGAGGCAGCGGCGCCTAGAGCGACCCTCTCCTGAGAAGCCGCGGAAGCCATGCTTCTTGAGGGAGCCGCGCTCTCCAGAGCTCTGCAAGGGGAAGGCGGCTGTGCGCGATGGGAATGGCGGTTCCCCACGGCAGCAAGGCCGGGCTTGCTATTCGCGTACCAAGGACATTTCGGGAGGGCCCCGGAACGTGGAAGCCCAGATAGGGTTCTGTCTGCGCCCCGCAGGCGGCGCTATAGATACGCTGCCCCTGGGAAGGAGACTTCAGTAAGGGCGGAACTGCCCAGTCCGCGCCAGATGGGGCGATCTGGGCCGATTTTTCTCACAGCTTCCCATATGGTCTAGCGGTTAGGATTCCTGGTTTTCACCCAGGCGGCCCGGGTTCGACTCCCGGTATGGGAAGTTTAGGGTTTTATTTTGCTCTACCGCCGGGGGCGGAGGGGAGGGAGAAGCGGGGCCGGGTGCCAGCGTGCCTCCTCACCAGGGTCTAGCCCCTTGGCCGTGGGAATCAGCTGCCCGCAGCCCTCGCCCTTTCCGCGATTGGACGGGCTGGTTCCGCGGGGCGGGGCCTTGGGGAGAAAAGGCACCTGCGGGGATCCCGGGCGAAGGGCGATGGAGGCGGCGGTGGCAGAGACAGGTGGGCGCTGCCTGCGGGGTGGGTTGCCCTGGACGCGGCTGAGTCTGCAGGGGGCTGCGGACCTCCCTCCCTCTTTTTTCCCGCGGGGAAGGCGGCGTCTCTGGGATGCTTGGCGGACGCTCCGCTGACCCTCCCGGAGGAAGCGAAGCTGAGCCGGCCAAGCGACCGGGCGAGATCCCCGGGCTGCCTCCCCTCCACCCTGAGCGCCCTAACGCCGCCGTTTTTCCCCCGGCAGAGCTGACGGGTGACTCCCTGGAGGCTTTCTTGCTGGCGTTTGACCAGGCGGTCCGGGACTTCGAGCAGAGGGGTTCTGCTCGGCCCCAGCCGCCCCGGGAGGCTTGGAAGCGCCGCTCCGGGGCAGCCTCTACGACAGCGGCACCGACGACTCGGGAAGTGAGCGCCGCTTCTTCCTTCCAGGGAGGAACGGGTGGGGGGGGGTCCTCTCGCCTCCCCTCCGGTCTTGGGGTGCTGCGCCTGGGACTCTGGAAAGCGCCCCGCTCGGCTTCCCGCCTCGCTGCCTAACCCTGGAGAAGGGCAGCCCCCCCGCCCCCCCTTCAGAAGTTGCTTCTCTCTGAAGTCGGCAACCATCGGAGAGCCCCAGAAACGATGGAAGGGGCTGTTTTTCACTTCCCCGACTGGCTCGGCTGATGAGCTGCTGCCTCTTCGGCTTCTCCTCCCAGCATTTGCTGAAGAGAGCCGCCCTGGGGGAGCGCGGGGGCAAAGGACCGCCAACTGAGGGCGTATTTCTCTTTGCTTTCCCTGCAGGCAAAAGCATCTCGCCCGGCAGCAGCCTGAACAGCAGCGAGGAGGATCTCAGAGCTGGTGTGGCTTCTTCCCAGACTCCTTCCTCCACGGGTACAACAGAGACAACAATTTAGGGCTCTCTTATTGTCCTTGGAGGGGCCAAATCCCCCTCTGTTCCCCCCCTTCTCCCTCCTTCCCTCCTAATTCTCCAGTTCCACCAGCCTGTGTGGCCCTTCATGACTAAGAGAGAATAAACCCCACGGCTGAAGATTTCATCTGGCTCCCCCCCCCCGCCTTTTTTGGGGGGGGGTATTGCTGAGATCCCATTATTCCAATCTTATATTTGCTCTTTGGTTCGATCAAGATTTGTGACGGTGACAAGTTGACCCGTCTTGTTTTGTAGCTAAGCTCGGAGACACCCGCGAACTGGAAGCGTTCATTGCAGACCTGGACCAAATCCTGAAAGGTAAATGTGGGATCTGGGCCCTGTAGGAAGCCCAAAGGGTGAACCGCTCTTCTGCCTTTGTCCGCAGAAATGGGGCCGCAGATGCATTTGTAGGATCTCTGGGCTTTCAGAGAGACGCTGACACTTTGGTCCGTTCCCGCTGCGGGTCGGTGACTGCGGAAGCCTTCCAATCCTCTCGGGCGGCTCTCCTGGGTCTCTGCGGTCTCTGACTAATGCAGAGGAGGCTGGGAAGGGCCGCCCGAGGCAGAAGGTCTGGAGGGTCCGTCTTCCTTTCTTGTAGAAATGTGACCGGCTTTGCTCTTCAAGACGAAAATCTGCCTGCTGAAGTCTTGCTGAATGGAACCAGCCACTTTTTCCCTGGGAGAAGCCTCCCCGCCCCCCAAACTCCTGACACATCAGCTATGACTGCCCCGAAAGCCAGCCTACCTCGCAACTGGCTTCTCTGCAGGGAAGGGATCACAACTGTTTCCCAATACTTTGTTGGTCTAGAAGTCAAAGCAGAAATCCAGTAGGTCTGGATCCCAAAGGTTCTACCAGTGCATTTGTTTTTGAAATTCCACTTTGAGGAGAAAGCCGGATTGCTTTTTGAAACGTGAAGAGGACTGTTGATACGGAGGGGAAAACCTGGGGAGGGGGCTGTCCCTTCGGTTGCTGGACTGCTGAGGGAGACCTTCACTGAGTTGGAAGGGCGCTTGGTCAGAGGGGCTGCATCTCTTTCTGCATGGAGCTCCTGAAGGGCCACTTGGAGAGAAGGGGGAGGGGCTGGCTTCTCTCTCAGGGGGTGGGGAGAGGGGGTTGGGAAGGGGAGGAGAGTGTTAGGAGTTTCATCGGAGGAGTTGCATTGTGCCACGGGTGGGGTTTTATTGATTCTGGTTTTTATTTTTTGTATAATACTATTCTATGGTTGTGAGCCTCCCAGAGTTCTAGTTTTAAGATGGATGGCTGTATTTTAAATATTTTAAATAAATATAAATAAAATGCTATTGTCTTTGTGGGTTTTGCTGTAGAAGAGTTCATAACTGACCACCTTAGGCAATGAAATCAATGCCGAAACAAAAAATAAGCATATATCTAAAGATTTGTAAGGTGGAATAAAAGGAAGTTTTTATTTCTTGCTCTTTACACTCAATGCTGCCTTTAATTCTCTGCTCTGGGAGCTGTGGCACCCATTTCTTCAGTCACCATGCCCTCAGCGCTGGTGCTCACAGGTCGCCGCTCGCTCCCGCTGCCCAGGATAACCGAGGGGAAGCCGCCCGACCGTTCGGAGAGAACGCTCTTTAAACCGTGCTCGGTTGCAGAGCTGCGAGGGAGCCCGAAATGCCACGGCAGCGTGTGGGTGGACGCGGAAGGGAGCAGCGCGGCTCGGAGCACCTCTCCCTTGCGGCGAGCCACTTCCTCAGCCCACGGGCGGCGCCGAGCAGCTCCGGCTTTCCGGGCGCCCCTCTAGTGCTCGTGGCAAGGGGAGGAGATAGCTTGCAACCTGCCGAAGCCCGAACGCGGGGCGGGCGGGTGGCTTCCGGGACTGCCCTGTTTCAGCAAGCGGGAGGGAGAGGCTGGTCCCCCAGGTTGCTCGTGCCCCCCATGCCCGAAGGAAGAAGGTGGCCGCGGTTCTTCGCGCCCGGCCTCAGTGGCTTCAGCCTCAAGAGACGGTTGCTTAGAATCGGTTTGCGGTTGGGTTTCAGCGGAAGAAAGGCAGCGGCCTGGAGCATCGCCTCTGAAGTTCCAGGATGGCGCCTGTAAGCGCCCAACCCCCAGAACTTCGCCTTACCCGTAGGCGAGACCCCGCCCACCCCCGCCCCGGGGCTGCACGGAGCCACTGCCGAAGGGAAAAGCCCACGGCTGGCACTTGTAGCATCCTGGGAAAGAACCAGTTCCTCTCTGGACCCTGGACCGCCGAGTTGTCCTGCTGGGAACTGGGGAGCTGGACCGCAACCCAGGCAGAGGGAGCGCCCGCAAGTTCCTTTCTGCTGGTCAGCATCCAGAGACTGCGGTAGGCAGCCAGCCCCACCAAGACCTCACTCTGTAGGGCTCTTTCCCTGGAGGGCATTCACTCCCCATCTGTCCCAGCAAAGATTAAAGAAAACAAATTAAAAATATTCCAGGTGTTTTCAACAAGTGTATCATAGGCTGGTAGACCTCTGAGCTGGGCCTTCCATACTACCCCAAAGGTGCTGTGTTCAAACTCACAGGGCTACAGGGAAGACGTCACCGAGGCTAGTTCAGGCATAATGCTAAACCATGGTTGCAGAATAAACCCCGAGTGGTTGATTAACAGAAATACTGAGCCCAAAAACCTGGTTTCTAAACCACCACGCTGGCAGCCACGTCTCTTGGCACAGACATCTCAGCCTTGGCCCCAGTGGGTTGCCACCCACATGATTCTGGTGTGGACGCCCAGGACAGGGGTGTCTGTCTGTCTGTCTGATTGTCTCGGGGTTGCCTCCTCCAGATCACAAAGCAGTTGCAACACAGGCAAGTGAGCCCCCAGCCTCGCTTCCCTTGGAGCACAATCCTGCCCTGAGGGGCCTTTTAGGGCAACCTGGCTCCTGAGCCACAATTCGCCTGAGAGCCAAACTAGGGCTCTTCCTGCTCACTTCCCCACTATCTTATGTGCACATGTCAGCTACACCCATGGCTGCCTGTGGCCTTGTCATGGCTAGTGAGCATTGATAGCCAGCCACCTCCCTGGCTCGGCAGGTAATCCTGCCCTTGCCCTGTCTATGGAGAGTCCCAATCATCCAGGTCATGGTCATTTTCAGCTTCTTGGATGAGAAGTGAAACGTCTTCAAAGAAAAGCCCAGTTGCCTCTGGAAAGAGCTCCTTTGGGGCGGCCCTTGCCATGCCTTGTGGTGGGGAGTTCTTGCAGCTCAACCAGATAAGATTTCCACAAAACAATTTAGAAGGCTGGCTTGCAGTGGGGGAGGAGAGCGGGGAGTGACAGTGACTTCTGTGGGACTCTGAAAATCCCCCCTCCCCCTCAGGCTGAAGTTGCAATTTCAATTCCTTTCTCTTGGCATTTTCCTTTCTGAAAGCAGGATGTGGAGATGAGGAGTGACACTGCAGCAGGAAGCCAGAAGTCAGGCGGCAACTAAGGAAGGCATTTGGGTTCATTGGGGGATTTCCTGGGAAACCCTAGTTGAGAAGTGAAGGCAGCCACAAGCGCCCAGCCCTTTGCCTTCAGCTTCCAGAGACTGCAGCAGAGAAGCTGTCTGTCTTAGCAGGCCAGGTTGGGAAGAGCGGGAGGCCCAGGTCCCTCCTGTGGCCTCTTGTCCTGGCCATATGAAGGGGCTGTGTGTTGGGACAAGCTGATCCTGTCCAGGAAGGACTGGGGGCTGCTCCTCTGTCCACATCTCCCCTCCCCAAGCAAACTTGTGCCACTCCCCGGCTTGCTGCTGCCTATTTTCAGCTGGTACTGGGTTTTTAATAGAACTACCTATCTATGTCTGTCTATCTGTCCGTTCGTCAGTCCATCCATTTATTTGTTTGTATCTCACCTTTTAAGATTATTGTTACAAATAACTGAAAGCAGTGAACAGACCCACCACACTTCCTTCCTATTTTCTCCACAATAAGCCTGTGAGGTGGGTTAGGTTGAGAGAGAGGGAGGGAGGAAGGGAGGGAGAGACCAGCTCAAAGTAAGCCAGCTGGCTTTCATGCATAAGGCAGCACTTGAACTCACCACCTCTTGCCTTAAGCACAAGACCAAACTGGCTCTGTTACGCATTAAAATAAGGGTTTTAATAGAAAATCAAAGAAACATAAGTACATAACACTTCATTCAGATTAGGTAAGTCAAAAAGAGTTTCTTCAACTGCAGGCTAAGGGAAGAATTGGTGGCTGAAATAGTTCCAGTTCAAACAAACTGAGGCAGGTCAAACCATCTTCCTGCCCAACCCTATTTTGGAAACTTGCAAGCACAAGAATGTCACAAGAGGCATACAAAGTGTGAGAAAAAGACGCATGAGATTCTTTGTGTTGCTTCTCTTGGCCCCACGCTGGGCAGCAGGAGACCTCCTGACCCCATTTTCGCCCCCAGGGCAACCCATGTTTGGATGCTCTTCCACAAGGATGTGGCTAGCCCCGTGCAGTGACCTCAGCCTCCTCCATGAGGAAGAAAGGGGCCAGGAAGTTGCAAGTGGCAGTGAGCAACCCGGTGGCTATCCATGGCAAACGGCAGCCACAGAGCCAAACTGCCCGGTGAGAAAGGGTGATGCATGGCCCTTGAGCCCTATGGGTAGAACAGGAGTGCCTGAGCCGGAGGGGCGTTCAGGGGTCAAGAGGGAGAAAGCGAGTGGTGAGCAATCCAGTTCCCTCAGCTGACCTGCATCACAAGGCTCTTTTGAAATGAGGGTGGAGGGAAGGGCTGGTTCCTTTTTCGGTTCCTTGGAGAGTTTCAGGATCCCGTTGTCAAGCAACTATTAGAAAACAGGAAGAAGAAGAACAACTTGGAGCGGTAGATGGTCTACCTAGAGAACGAAGAGAAGTTAGAACAACTAGAGCAACAAAACCTATATACAAGACCTAAAATGGAAGGGAAAAACTGATTTCGATAAATATAAATGGACTTAATTGCTAAAAGAAGGAAAATATTTCATAAATTAGAGGAATTAAAACTTGATATAATTTGCTTACAAGAAGTTCACATTAAAAAACAACATGAATATATATTGAGACAAAAAAAATTAGGAAAGTTATTTACATCATTGGCTCAATGCAAAAAGAGAGGAGTGGTCCTGTATATTAAAGATATAATTACTGCAGAATTGATTTATACAGATGAAGATGGGAGGATTTTAATGGTGGAGATAATAGACAACAACACTAAAATGCTTTTGATAGCAATATATGCACCAAGTGAGAATCAAGAAGAATTTTATAAGAAATTATATCAAAAATTGATTGAATTAGACTATGCAAATATTTTTTGATGGGAGATTTTAATGGGATAATTAATGATCAACTTGGCTACAAATCTGAGAGAACTAAAAAGAAAACTAGAAGAAAGTTACCCAGGTCCTTTTTTCAAATGACAGAAGAAATGAATATTAAAGATATATGGAGAGAGAGAAATAATGGAAATAAAGAATTTACTTTTTACTCAAATAGGCATGAATCATGGTCAAGAATAGATATGGTATGGGCATCCGCAGATATGCTCTCCGATATAGAAAAAATTCAAATTGAAAGTGGGACCTGGGCGGATCATAATCCACTGATAGTTGCCTGGAAAGGACAGAGGAGAAGATCTAGATGGACATTAAATAATATGATTTTGAAAGAAGAAGAATTTAAAAAGAAAATTGAGATAGAACTTACCTTTTTTTTCAAGGAAAATAGAAAAGAAGATACATCATTACAAATTCGATGGGATGCGATGAAGGCTTATATAAGAGGTATGATAATTGACTATACAAGGAAAAGAAATATTAAACAGAAAAAGACATCTAAAATATTGGAAGATGATCTTATGAAATTAGAAAAAGAATTACAACAATCACCACAAAGGAAAGATATTAAAAGGAAAATGGATATGATTAAACATAAAATAGCTTTAATGGATAAAGAAGAAATTGCCCAAAAGATTAAAGGCGCTAAACAAAACTACTTTGAAAATGCTAATAAACCAGGAAGATGGTTAGCTTATAAAATTAGAAAGGAAAGAGAAACAAAGAAAATTAGTCAATTAATAGATGGAAAAGGGAATATACAATATGGGAATGACGAAAAGAAAAAAATTATCCGAGATTACTATGATAAACTGTACTCTCAAGAAGATATTGCAGAAGGAAAAATTAAAGAGTATTTACAAAAGACAAGATTACCACAGATACCTAAAGATATTGAAACAATGTTAGAAGGGAGCATAACCATGATGGAATTGACAGAAGCCTTGAAGAAACTAAATACAGGAAAAGCACCAGGTCCAGATGGCTTACCGGCGGAATTCTACAAGACCTTTCAGGAAGTATTAAGCATCTACCTTCTAGAAGTGATGAATGAAGTGTTATTAAAAAAGAGAATACCTGAGACATAGCTGGAAGCTTATATTACCCTTATACCTAAAGAAGAAATGGACTTACAGCAAGTCAAAAATTATAGACCTATTTCACTGTTGAATTCAGACTATAAAATCTTTGCCTCAATCCTGGCAGAAAGAATGAAAAGATATTTAAATGAATTTATTCACACGGATCAAAATGGATTTTTGCCAAAACGACAAATTAAGCAAAATGTGAGAATAATTTTAGACACTTTGGAGTATTACGAAGCACACCCTGAAAAACAGATGGCACTGATGTTTTTAGATGCACAAAAGCATTTGACAATGTGAATTGGCGATTTATGGTATTGCAAATGGCACAAATGGGCTTTGGCAAAACTTTATACAGGCCATTGAGACAATATATAATAAGCAAACAGCAAAGATATTGGTAAATGGAGAATTGACGAATTTATAGAGATAAGAAAAGGAACTAGACAAGGTTGTCCTCTGTCGCCTCTGCTGTTTGTCTTAACATTAGAAGTACTGAATAGAGCCATTAGAGAAGATGAAGAAATAAAAGGAATGAAAATAAAAAAAAGAATATAAATTACAGGCGTTTGCAGACGATTTGGTATTCATATTAGAGGATCCACTTAAATCAGCACCTAAATTGATGGAGCAAATAGAAGAATATGGAATGGTGGCAGGTTTAAAAATTAATAAAGATAAAACAAAGATCCTAACAAAGAACATGTTAGTAAAACGTAAGAAAGATTTAGAAGATTTACTAGAGATCCAGATTGCAAGTAAAGTTAAATATCTAGGAATATATATTACATCAAGATGCAGTACATTGAAAGAAAACAATTACATACTCAAACAGCAGATAGCGACAGATCTTGAAAGATGGGAAAACATGCAGCTATCTCTTATTGGCAGAATATCGACAGTTAAGATGAATATATTACCCAGAATCTTATATCTATTTCAGACAATTCCAATTAGACTTGGGAAAGAGTTTTTTGAAGATGTAAATAAAATTACACTAAAATTCATATGGCAGGGCAAAAAACCAAGAATTAAATTTAAGCTATTGCAAGATGCAAGGTCAAGAGGGGGATTTGCACTACCTAATTGGGAATTGTATTACCAAGCTGCAAGTTTGATGTGGGTAAAAGAATGGATAACGTTGAGAAATAATAGATTATTAACTTTAGAAGGTCATGATTTGTTACTAGGTTGGCATGCTTTCTTATGGTATAAGGGAACAAAAAAAACAAGGATATTTTAGAAGACACTATGTGCAAGAAGCTTTATTTTTAAATTGGGAAAAAACTAGAAAACAACATTATATACAAATCCCATTATGGGTATCTACTATTGAAGCTTTTTCATATCCAATAATATATAAAAAGGAACAAACAATTAGATATGGAGAGATTTTAAATGAAAAGGGTGAACTCAAATCAATGCAAACACTACAAGAACAAGGAATAAAAATGAATTGTTTTTCATATTTGCAAATACAATCCAGATATGATGAGGATGTTAGGACTGAAGGTATTTATAAAAAGCAAACTGAACTAGATAAAATTTTGATGGGTATGAATGAAAAAGTGATAAAAAAACTCTATGGTCATCTACTAGAAGTTAGAATGGAAGAGGAGCAGGTTAAGGAAACAATGATTGCTTGGGGGAAAATTTTTGGTTATGGGATAGATTTAGAGAGATGGCAAACACTGTGGGATCAGAATTATAAAATGACAATGTCAACTGCATATAAAGAAAATTTGTATAAGATGTTTTACAGGTGGCACCTATCCCCGAGAAGGATTGCAAGAATGTTTAAGGATAAATCGGATAAGTGTTGGAAATGTCATCAGATACCTGGCTCCTACTACCACATGTGGTGGACTTGCACTGATGCCAAAAGATACTGGACTAAAATCCACACATGGTTGGAAAAAATGACACAACAACATATAGACTTGAAACCTGAGATATTCCTATTGCGAATTGTATCAGAGACACTTAACAAAGAACTGAAATATTTGATTGTCAATGTACTGACAGCTGCTAGAATTGTATTTGCTAAAAATTGGAGAAATGATAAGATACCTATGCAGGAGGAAGTGATTAAGAAGATTTTGGACTGTGCCGAAATGAGTAGATTAACATTTGAAATTAGGGATCAAGAAGAAAAGCAGTTTTATAAGATATGGAATATGTTTTATCAATGGTTAGATAAAAAGCTTGGTGATATATGGAATAATGGAGATAAATAGAATTGTTGAAAGGAAATATAATATAGAGATTATAACATGATAGAGAATTAATAATAACGATTATAGCTTTTTTTCTGTAACAGAGAGTATGCATAATGAGGAGAGGGCACTGAGATTTGTGACCGAACCAACACACTTGAAATTGAGATTGGTTTATGTATTGTATGTTTGTTTGTCTTGTTTGTTTTTTGGAAAATAATAAAACTTTTTATAAAAAGAAAAAAGAAAACAGGTATAAGTATGAACATGGTTATGAATACATGAAATGGATACGAACAAAAAAAGAATCAATAGGACAGGGACGGTAGGCACGTTGGTGCACTTATGCCCGCCCCCTACAGACCTTTTAGTAGGCAGTCTAAGGTTAAAGGGTTTGGGGAAGAAACCATAGAGTCGGGTAGAGTATTCCAGGGGCGCTGGGCAGAGGAGGCCGGGAAGGGTCCAAAGTGGCCTCGACACCGGGGGGCTGGGGGCTTCCGGAGTTCAGTTCCCTTGCGGGGCAGGTGCTGGGGCGACGCCTCCCTGCCGGTGGACCGGGGCGCATCAGGTGCACCTGGAACAGCCGCCTCTCCTTCTGCTTCCCTGCGCAGGTCTGCAGGGGACGGAGAGCCGCAGGTCCCCGCAGCTCGTCTCCAGGGCGCACCGATAGGATCCACCGATAGGGAAAAGGCATTTCTCCTGCAGGGCGGAGCACACCGGGAATCGCGGCCGGGAATTTCGGCTCCCGCTCGGCTTCCCCGCGCGCTCCCGCTGAAGCCGGCGCGACCCGCGGCCCATCAAGAGCGTCGTTTCCTCGGGGGAGGCTCGAGCACCCGCGGAGGGCTCTGCAGGACCGGCTCTGCGGGACGGCGAGGAGGCGCCCCCGGCCTCCGGCGTTCCCTGACCGTCCCCCGAGGAAGTCCCGGCCGGGCCACTGACTGCAACAGGGCGGCCGTGCGATGCGTCCGGTGGCGCTACGTTGGGGACGCCGCTGTGACCCCGCCCAGAAGAGGCCCGGCAGCAGCCGCGAGGGGGCGCCAGCACGCGGCCGGGACAGCAGCGCCCGAGACAAAGATGGCGGCTCCGGGGGCCGGCCGCGAGGGGGGGGCCGCTGGTCCGGGAGTCACGTGACCCGTCCCTCCCTGCGCGTCCCAATGGCGCCGCCCTCGCCTGGCCGGGGCCGCCCGCCCGCTGAGAGGAGGAGGAGGAGGAGCCCCGCCGGCGCCGCGCAGGTGAGGGCCGAGGGCCGCCTTGGGGCCCCCACTGCGGACCCCCCGCAGAGCTTCTGGCGGTTGGGCCGGGGGGCAGCCGGGGTCGCCGCGCGTTCCCTTCCGTGGCTGCCAGGAGGCGCCGCCGCGTTTCCCTTCCGTCCCAGGAGGGCCCCGCGCTGTCCGCCCCGGGACGGCCCGGAGGGTTGGGGGTTGCCCGCCGCGCCGCGGAGCCTGAAGGCAGGAGGGAGCCGAAGCCGTGGCTGCCGGAGGGCGGGCTGCTCCGCGGGGCTTGGCCGGCCGGGCTCGTTTCCCGCCCGCGGGGAGGCGGCCCCTTGACACGGGCTTCGGTACGGCCGCGGCCGAGCTCGTCCCCCGCAACCCGCTGGGCGGCCGGGAAGGAAGCGCCGCTACCGCGAGGGCCGGTGCGGGGGAGTCTTCCCAGGATCCGCCTCGGAGCTTCTGGTCCCCCCGGCTCTTGGTGGGGCCTGGAACGGCTGGGCTTCCCGGTGTAGGAGGCGGCGGCGGTGGAGCGGGTCCATGGGAGCGAAGATGCCTCTCGCGCAGCCTCGGACCCTTCCAGCCGCCCCTAGGGATTCAGGGAGAAGAAATGCTGCCCCTCGGAATTGCCCGCAGCCTGTGGGGTTCCCGCCACTTGGCTCCAGGGAGAGCTGGAGGCTCCGGAGAGGGAAGCTGGCTTTCCCGTGGGCTTCCTGGATCAACGAGGGCCAAATCGCTGGGGTCCACCTGAGTGCATGGCAGCTGCGAGTGTGGAGCTGCCTGGGTCAGGCGGGGAGCCTCCTGGGGTGAAGGGCTTTCGAGATCCAGCCGTTTCCAGCTCAGTTGGCCAAGTGGCCTGGGGTTCTGCCACAGCCTTCCGGGGCCCAGAAGGTGGTCCTGACGCCTGGCAGCTCCCTTGGCCACTGCTGACGGTGGGAGAGCAGCAGCGGGCCTGAACTCTGGTGCGTTTCCCTCCCAGCAGCTGCTCTCCGTTTGTCCCTGAACATCTGACTGGGAGAGAAGCCACTTTTCTGCACAGACTGGAGAATTGCTCCAGATTCTCTGGTGCGGTTCGTGTGCCTTTTTCTTCCTGGGAAGCCCCTGAGCCCTGTCCAGAGGAGGTAGGGACCTGTCTCCTGTGCCCTTGCAGAGAGGTCGAAGGTCAAACCTCCCTGAGCAGATGCAGGCCACTTGTGCCTCCCGTTCAGAAGTATTTGGGCAAGGGAAGCAAAGCCTGACTCAGACGGGACCAGCTGCAGTGCAGATTTGGCCTTGCTCAGCATGAAGGAAGGAAGTCAGTCAGTTCTCCCAGTTCTTGGAAGGGGAACCAGACGTTTTCAAGGGAGACACACTTTCTGGTCTCAGCCCCTTCCCTGAAACCCAGAACTGCTCCTTTCTGTGGAAACTTTTCAGACTGACGGTTCCTTGGAGGTGAGTGAGTGCTGTGGCTTAGTTCTGGGCTGCTTCTGTCCAGACACAAGAAGAGGCCTTTCTGCGCACCCAAAATATGCCATTGGGTTTATGTCTGCTTTGCCCTTGGATAGTTTAGGTCCGGTTGTGGGCTCAGATCCCAAGGGCCTGGCAGGGTCAGCATGGCGACCTGTGTGATCTTGAGATCACCTGCTGTTTTACTGGGGTTTTAATGCATCCAGGCATTAAGCAGAGGCTGTCTTTGGACTGTGACGGTGATGCACATTGTGGGTCTCTTGGACTTAAGAGAGATCAGAAAGCTTTGGGGAGAGGGAGCCAAGCTAGACCTTCAGGACCGTCCAGCCTTCCTCAGAAAGGGATCTCGCCCACCCCCGAAAAGCAGGTGGTGAAGCTGCGTCCCTTATCTAGGACTTTAAGCCAAACCCATGGGTGCTGCGTTTTGCCATAGCCCAGGGCTCCTAAGCACCTGCTCAGGTAGCTCCCAGCAAGAGCTGGATGTGGCCTGGGTCCCGGGAGTCCTGACCAGCCCCTGTGACTTTTGCTGCTCTGGGTTGGTAGACGGAGCAAGAGAAGTTGCTCCCCAACTGCCGAAAGGCCTTTTCTTTCCCACTTCTGATTCTGCACGGCTGGCAGGGGGCTCACCTGGCCCAGAAGTAGATCATCCCTGGCTTCTCCCCTCCAGACCTGGCTTGCCTTGGCCACTTTGACCACTTGGAAGCTTCTGACTTGGTGGCCTCCGATACTCTTCACGCCCCCCTCTCTCCAGGCCCTTCTTAAGCTCAGGAAGTCCAGATCTTGAAAAAGGTTCTGACCCAAAATTCTGATTTTCAGGCTCAGCTTTCCTAGGAGGTATAGAATTGCTGTCTGTCTGTTTCAAAATCCATTTACGCAAGAGCTCCAGAAGCACTGCAGCTGTTTGGGTGGGTGGTGAACCACTTCTGACCAGGCACTCTGGGTGAAACAAGCCCTATTGTGAAATTGCTCTGGGAGCACAAAGGTTTGCGTGTTCGACTGCCAAGTCACTGCTGATCCAGGCAGCTCTGTGAGTTGGCCCTTGAAGCAAGGTGGAGGGGGAGTCCGGAGCCCACTGGCGCAGAGGGGGCGAGGGGTGCTTCCCTGGGGAAGGAGGACCTCTTTAGTTTGGCCCAGCTCTGAGAGCACCGAGGAGCCCCGGGCCCTCCCTGTTGCGGGCAGCCTTTGCTTATTTGTGTCCTGAAAGTAGCCAGGGCAACGCTGCCCCCCTGCCCTAGGATGGAGTAGCTGCCTCCTGTGAAACCTCCCCTCTGCAGCCCCACACCTTCCTCCTGCAAGGAGAGCCACAGCTGGAGTAGTCGGGCTAAGGCGGCTGCTGATCAGGCAGGCCTGGCAAGGTGGCCAGGATGGCTGGCTGCTGCCTCTTCCCTGCCCCATAGCTGCTGTCAGGTCTGTCCCTCCTTGGCGAAGCTCCTTCGAAAGCAAAAGGCAGCTGTTTTGTGAAGCCACACAGATTTTGGATGCTAGGTCTCTCCCCTGCCCTGCCTGCCAATTCCCTCCTCTGCACTGTGGTGGTGGGGAGCCCTCCCCTCCCACTTCCTGCTCCCTTCCTGGGCCTGAAATCCACCACAGGGGGGCAGCCTGGCTTAGACTTTGGCCCAGAAGCGAAGGCAGGCATCCCCAAAAGGGGGGGGGGAATCTGTAGTGCTGAGCTGGGGGTTGGTGAGAAGTACAGTTGGGGGAGCTGTTTGGCTTTCTAGCCTGCTCACCTGACTGCCTCATTCATGTTAACGCTGCAATGAGGACTCACCTGGCAGGTGTTTCCCACCCCCCCACCCCCGGGTCTCTGGGACCTTAGATAAGTCTCCCTCAAGATGCTTCCTGAGCTCCCAGAGGCAGCTTTGAAATGCCTCCCAGACACGGAGCCCCTTCTCCCACTGCCTGGGGTGCCATGAATGCAGCTGGGGGGGGTGCAGCTTTGGGTGGAGATTTCTCAGGTGTCTTGGAAGCCTCCCCTTTGGGTGCGGAGTCTGGAAAGGAGGCCAGGGAGAGGGGAGGTGCCCAAATAACCGGATAGAGGCCCCCCAGGGGAAGATTCTTTGGGCTCCTTGCTCAGCCTGGGCTTCCACTGGCTGCAGCCCAGGCCAGCTGACTTTCAAGGAGGGCTGGGCCGATGAAGAGGAGTCCTGGGCTTTGCTGGTGGTGGGGCTGGGCTTCCTGCGGCAGCTGGCGAGAGAACCAGCCGCTGGGCGAGGCGGGCCAGGGGCCAGATCCAGCGGTGCGAGGCTTGGGGTCCGGGAAGGGCCCCCTCGTCAGAAGTGACCCCTGCTTCCCCTTGCAGGTGTGGTGCCCTCTGGCCATGAGCCATACGGGTTTCCGACATGGGAGTTTCCAGGGCGGCAGCAGCAGTGATGAAGACCTGGTGGAAGTGGCGGGGGGGATGCTGGACTTCTCCATGGTGGATGACGTCCCTCCTCTGGACAGGGAGATGGCGGAAGGTAACCAGAGCCAGCTGGCAATGCTTCCCCTGAGGCCACATGGCTCCCCTGCCTGAACAGGGGGGGTTTGGGGAGGGTCCCTGTCCCCTGGGCACACTTCTAGGCAGGAGGTCGCCAAATTAGCCTCTTAGCTGCCCCTGAAGACTTGCTGATGTTTGTGGCAGTACAGCTTTCCCACCTTATGCCAGTGTGGTTGGCACCAGGGCTGCCAACAGCTTTGCTCATCCCAAGCCACGATGGCGTCTGTGTGTGTTCCCAGGTTCCCCAAAGCCACCCGGAATATTGCACTGAGAGAGGTGGCCACCACCTGTCTGTCCAGCCCAATCACCGTTTCCTGTCCTTTAGAGGGGGAGCGAGTTTTGGCAAAGAATGGGGCAAATGAAAACACCCACACCAACACCGGCCAGGTGTCCTGTCCCTCTGGAGGAGGCCATGGCTTGGGGTCTGTTAAGGTGCTGAGATCCTGAGGCTGTTCCTCAAAGCCCCCCGGGGCCTTCCAAGGGTCTCTGTGGACCACAATGAAAAAGAAAGCTGGCTTCTGCAGGCAGCTTTGGGACGAAGGGGCTCTCAGCAGCCACCGAATGGTTCAGCCAGGGCCTCAAAGCTTTTCTGCAGCCGTTTTGCTGCCCCTCCCACCTTCCTCTCCCGTGAAGCTGCTTAAAGATTAACTCAGCTCCTTGGAGCCACCTTTGTTCTCCCGGAGGGACTTTGCGTTCCGTCCTGTGGGTGACGGGAAGGAAAGCCAGGTGGCGTCTCCTGACCCGCTGCAGGTTTCTCCTCGTACAATGGAGCGGGGATGAACGGGCCCAGGCAGGTGATGGACTTCCTGCAGGAGCCGCTCCCGGGTGTGGGGACCTACGAAGACTTCAACACCATCGACTGGGTGCGCGAGAAGTCTCGGGACCGTGACCGGCACCGAGAGGTCAGTTGGGCTTCCTCTGGGTGGGGACTGTGGCCAGTGGGAGGGCCGGCAAGGTGGGGAGGGGTAGGAGCCTTTGGGCAAAGGTGTTGTTTCAAGGGACACAGCTGGCACAAGGCTGATCTCTCCCTGGCACTGATCACTGGCGCTCAGGGGGCCCGGCCGGTGGAATGGAGGAGAAGGCAGCCCCTGCTCTGCTCCGCCTTGTGCCCGGGGGGGAGTCCCCAATCCTAGGCCTAGAGGCTCCCCGTGGGGGATGGGGGAAGAAAGCCTGCCTCTAAACGCCTCCCCCTCCCCAGATCGCCAGTAGAAGCAAGGAGTCCGCCTGGGCCTTGGTGCACAGCGTCAGTGACGCTTTCTCGGGATGGCTGTTGATGCTGCTCATTGGCTTGTGGGCAGGTGAGGGGCCAGAGCTGCTGGGCGGAGCGGGGGTCTCGGTCAAGCCCCTCTCCTCCTCTGGTGACCTTCTCTGCCCACAGGGGCACTGGCCGGTCTGATTGACATCACTGCCCACTGGATGACAGACCTGAAGGAGGGCGTCTGCCTGAACGGCTTCTGGTACAACCACGAGCACTGCTGCTGGAACTCGCCTCACACCACCTTCCAGGACAGGGACAGATGCCCCGAGTGGAGGACCTGGGCGCAGCTGCTGACTGGCAGAGAGGAGGGGGTGCGCATCGGGGGGGGGCAGGCACCCGTTTCACAGGGGGTCCAGCGAGCCTCACGGGCCGCCCTCCTGCTTCTCGCCCTGACAGGGAGCCCTGGGCTACGTCCTGAACTACTTCCTGTATGTCCTCTGGGCGCTGCTCTTCTCCTTCCTGGCTGTCCTGCTCGTCCGCGGCTTCGCTCCCTATGCCTGCGGCTCGGGGATCCCAGAGGTGAGTCCACTCAGGACCTGCCCCTGCCCCCACTTCCCTCCCTGGAGTGGCTGGGTGGCTCTCCCAAGGGCTCCTGCCTGGGGTTGGCCGAGGGACTCGAGGGGCCCAGGGCTGCCTCCCATGGGGGTCTTTTTGCCTTCCAGATCAAAACCATCCTCAGCGGCTTCATCATCCGGGGCTACCTGGGCAAGTGGACCCTACTGATCAAGACGGTCACCCTGGTGCTGGCCGTTTCGTCGGGCCTGAGCCTGGGCAAGGAGGGCCCCCTGGTCCATGTCGCTTGCTGCTGCGGCAACATCCTTTGCCACCTCTTCACCAAGTACCGGAAGAATGAAGCCAAGCGCCGGGAAGTAAGCTCTGGGGAGGGCTGCCGTTCGGCACAGGCCTGGCACGGACCCGGGGAGAGTCTGTTCCTGGCCCCCCTGGCCCCCAGGGCACTGAGGATGGCTGTTCTCTGGACAGGTGTTGTCGGCTGCTGCGGCCGCTGGCGTATCAGTGGCCTTTGGCGCTCCCATTGGAGGTGTCCTTTTTAGCCTGGAAGAGGTAAGGAGTGCCACCCATCCCCCCGAGGACTGCCCTGCGCAGAGCGTGAGCGGGCAGCTGAGCAGCCCTTCCCTCCTCCTGATGCAGGTCAGCTACTACTTCCCGCTGAAGACCCTCTGGCGCTCCTTCTTCGCTGCGCTGGTGGCGGCCTTCACCCTGCGCTCCATCAACCCCTTCGGCAACAGCCGCCTGGTGCTCTTCTACGTGGAGTTCCACAGCCCCTGGCACCTGCTGGAGCTGGCCCCCTTTGTCCTGCTGGGCATCTTTGGGGGGCTCTGGGGGGCCTTCTTCATCCGCAGCAACATCGCCTGGTGCAGGCGGCGCAAGACCACCAAGCTGGGCCGCTACCCAGTGCTGGAGGTGCTGGGGGTGACGGCGCTGACAGCCCTGCTGGCCTTCCCCAACAAGTACACGCGCATGAGCACCAGCGAGCTGATCTCAGAGCTCTTCAATGACTGCAGCCTCTTGGACTCCTCCCAGCTCTGCGACTACCTCAGCGCCAACAGCACCCAGGGCGACGACCTGCCTGACCGGGCGGCCGGGCCGGGCCTCCACGTGGCCACCTGGCAGCTGGTGCTGGCACTCCTGCTGAAGTTCTTCATCACCATCTTCACTTTCGGCATGAAGGTGGGGGGGGGCACAGCCCCCCTGAGGTTGGCTGTCCGGGGAAGGGCAAGGGGGCTGCTGGGCAGGGGGTGAGGCCGATCGGGGGGCTCGGGCCCTACCCCAATTGCCCTCCGGAAGCAGTGAGGCCTTCGAAATAGTCTGACGTGCAGGTAGTCCTTGACTTGTGAGCATTTGATGACAATTCAAAGTTATGACTGACTGCCTCCTAAAAAGTGACCTAT